>JAHPZR010019171.1:17500-26227 GCA_019787425.1 Platygyra sinensis | reverse complement strand
CAACATAGGAACTGTATATGAATCGGCATTTAGATATCTCTTTCTTTTTTTGTCTCGAAGCATTCCATTACCAGGATGGCCGAGTGGTTAAGGCGTTGGACTTAAGTTCCAATGGACGTGTTGTCCTCGTGGGTTCGAACCCCACTCCTGGTAATAATTTTGAACAGCCGTGCCGTGCGTTACCGTGCAAAGTCGTTTTACTGGGCAACGAATTTTCGAAGACCAAAGAATACGGAATTCCTTGCCGATTTATTTCAGTGGCACTGACGTATTTCGCATAACAAAAGGTTAACATTTTTCCGTCAACAATTGATTTTTGCCCCATTTTAAGGTTAACGGTTAACCCCGTTGGGACGCTCGTTTGACGTGTCGAACTTAGCTCTGTACTGATGCTGTATTTCCTCGAATAATAGCCGGGGGCGATTATTTCTATTTTCGCACCAAAAGGGGGCGATTATTCGAGGGATGCGATTATTTCAAATATTTCTCAAAGGAGTTCGTGCCCTATATATTTTGTTTTATTATACCAAGCAATAAAGGAAAAAGTGAAATGCATGAACATTACCATAGTTTTTTTATACATGTAAATCTGTAGAGCAGCCAAAGCAACGAATGAATTGTGGAGTTACAGGAAGAAAGGTGCTTCCGTGGAACTTTCCAAGTGTCAGTTGCAAGTCATCAACCCGTTCACTTCAGCCAATGAGATTTGTAGAGATTCGTACAGTGCACGAAGTTTAACAGTTAATCTTACTAACTTTCGTAAAAAGCAACCGGATGATGATGTTTAAAGAACCTCTGGTCTAATGGTGTATATAGTATACTGTGGTTTAACAGCTCTGAAGCCATGGGTTCTAAGCCAAACAAGGCGCTTCAATTCCATCATATAATGGTTCAATTTGTCATAGTAAGAATTATGAGCGAGTGGAAGTTGAGTATTCCTTGTTTTACAGGATGGTCGTGTTTATATTGTTGATTACGAGATTCTTAACGACGTTCCATACTACGGTCCTCTTAATAAGAAACTTGAGCGTCGTTACGCATGCCCAGCTTTGGGACTGTTTTACGTCAGAAGCGATGGAAACATCTTGCCAATAGCCATTCAGCTGCAACAAGAACCCGGCAAGGACAACCCAGTTTGGACTCCAAATGACAATGAACTGGACTGGATTTACGCCAAAATGTGGCTGCGGAACGCTGATGCACAGTGGCATCAAGTAAGAATTTCTTGATGAACAGCTACGTATTTTTACGAATTTTCATAGGTATTCGATTCGCATGGAAAAGGAATATTTAGTAGCACGTTCGGTGATTTTGCAGCCAAACTGGTATTAAAAGTGATTAAATTTCGTTACAAATTTACAGATGTTTATTTGCTATAGTCTCATTTTGGTTTTTCATACTTTTAGCTAAGCAATAGAGCATAAGTTTCTATGGTTTATAAACTAACAAAGCACATGGGATGTTGAAAGAATACGAAAGGAATTCGCAAATCACGAGCAGCAGTTTACCTTGGACGGAGTGTTCATGTGGAGGTATAGGTCTTGTGCCAGCCAGGCAGACCTGACGAAGCCGACGTGGATATTGAAGGCCTAGCCTTCTTCATAGTATCCCTCAGCAGCGGTCGTCTCCCTTCTCTTCGCTCCCTGCTGTCCTTGCCAGTGAGAGGAGACATAATATTTGTGCCAAGTGTCCACAGTTGAACCAAAATGAAAATTTAGTATTTGGGGTTTGCTTTCACTAGTTATGTTTCTGATCATGAACTTTTTTTTTATTATCATAGATGATCACCCATCTTCTTCGTACACATTTGTTCATGGAGCCCATTGCAGTTGCTACCAGGAGACAGTTGCCCTCGATCCACCCTCTGTGGAAACTTTTATCTCCCAATCTCCGGGGAACCCTCGCCATCAACACCCTTGGACGAGACAAGTTGATATCCGCCGGGGGTGGAGCTGACTACTCGCTCAGCACCGGAGGAGGAGGTGTAGATGTTTTTATTCGTGATTTGACGTTTACAGCAGGGAATATTACGACGCTTATTAAATAGATGCATGCTCCCTTGATTCAGGTTCCAAATCTCATTATGAAATGTTCCATGAATTTTAGTAATGTTAAAAAGTTGCTAAGCTGTTCAAATTTAAATGGGATATAGGAAACAGTGGAATCTAGCACCAACAGAGCTTATACATCTTTTCCAAATTACACTGAATAGGTATTTTGTCAGTGGTAATTTTTGATGAAAAAGAGGACACACTTTCAGTATGATTGAAGTGAATTGAAACGAAGAAACAAACAAACAAACAAACAAGCTAAAAAAACTAGTAACAGACGATAAAATGACTATATGAAACAGGGTAATGATCTCCTGATAAAGCCTAAATAGGTACCCTGAACTAGCGTATTTAAATACTGTTTTACACAAACTTAGGTCACGCGTACCTCATGCATGAAGAAGCATTACAAGAGTTTGACTTGGGCGTCGTATGACTTGCCGAGAACGCTGGAAGAAACGGGAGTCCTTGATAAAAATAAGCTCCCAGGATTCCACTACCGAGATGATGCCTTGAGGTTATGGCAGATCATAAAGGAATACATAGCCGACATTCTGAACATCTATTATCATTCCGACAAAGACGTCGAAAAGGTAAGCTTTTCACTGCTTTCATTCTCTTAGTGGACGCTCTGGTTGAATTTTCTGTTGTTGTTGGAAAGTGGGAAATAAGGTAAAGAAATGTATGCAGGTACTGCGGTTAACCAATCAATGCCCCTGCCCTATCCTTTTGGCGCAATCATTGGGCTAGAGGCAACATGGCGTGTTAGTGGCCTGCCTAGACTTTGTCTGTTTATCTTTCCTTCGAGGTTTTACCATCACGCAACTTAAATTTGAATTTTTTTTGCCTATAATTATTTTGACACACCCCCTGTTTATTTAGTATTATTCTAAAACTTCTCCAATTACCATTGAACGTTTTTTGAGGTACTTCATTGATTGGATTATCGTGTTCAATAAAGAACAGTGTTGTTACAATGAAAATCTTTATTTGCACTTCACAAGGACATAGAATTACAAGCTTGGATCACTGATCTTCACGACAACGGGTATCCCTCAGAAGGACCTGTGAAGGGCCATGGCTTTCCTTCCTCTGTGGCAAGCTTGGAGCAGCTGACCCATCTACTTACCATGATCATATTCACATGTTCCTGTCAGCACGCAGCTGTCAACTTCTCTCAGATGGATACATATGGTTTCCAGCCTCACACCCCGATGATCATGCGACATCCGCCTCCTAAAACGAAAGGTCGGGCGAACATGGAGCAAATCATCAGCGCTCTGCTATCCGTGAGTCAAGTTGGAGCAACTTTGTCAATATTGTACCACTTGACCCAAAGATTTGAAGACGAGGTGGATATTGTTAAAGCAATCTCTCGGGGAATTAGCAGATCACTCCAACACTCTTGTCCGGTTTGACTTTATTCTTTTATTTCCGACGACAACTGTTACAGCGTTGCTTTACTTTCACTCTTTACTGATCACAACTATTACAGTGACTACTTCAGCTACTGATCTTCAACTACTGCTGATTCACTTCTCACGTTGCTTTTATGGGGTGAACCACATGATTCGTCAGATCACTGTCAAACTGTCAATTCCTTAATTTTAGGCTAACGTCAGAGCCTGCGCAATTCGCATAAGATACTAGTGCGATTGCGCACGAAGCTGTTTAGCATATTTTCCTTCGAGGCTACTCACAGTGACTAAAATATTTTCATCCAGAATTTTAACTATCAATTTTCAAGTGGTTGACCAATATAAAACAACGCGAGAAATATAAAAATTACAATCTTTGTTTCCATCAAGTCAAACCCTGGAATCACACTAGAATTAAGCATAAAGTTGTTGTTAAATATTTCTAACAGCATACGTGTCCCAAGCGTAATTCCAGCTTCGTGGGTTGGGCTTTCCTAAATTCTAAGCCCGCCTTTTCCATATCATTATCTTGGTACGTGTTCTTGAGTTTAAACATATGCAAACAAACACCTTAGTACTGATTAAAGCAAATACACTTTTCCTGGCCTTTTGTGCGAGATATCCACGAGAACGTATTTTAATTAGACAACTATATTTCAATGTCCAAAAAGAACCACTGAACGAATAAAGTTTGGCTTAAAAATCACACAACAAAATCTTCACAAGTTACCGAATACCAAATAGTTATTTCCAGGAAGAGCGCCTCCAAAAACTAGACATCGGATTTATTTCATTATCTTAACTGATGTCAAGAGACTCTAACCATAGCAACTGGCTAAACACAGCTGGAAATGTTGGTGTTTGATGAATATGAATAAGCTCAAGCCCAACAACACAGCACCAAGGAAGATTATAATTCTAGCGGTAATGAAATAAAGGATCAAGCAACACTTTTCAAACGCGTTAAAATATCACACGGTTATATTAACCAACACCAATACAAGCTTTTCCTTCAACAAATTAATGACGAATGAGTCACTTAATAAAATACACCTTAGCTTGCATTTTTATTCTCTAACAATATGACAAGCTTGAAATCGAATAGCTGGTGTAAATGATGACAAGTTGGCAAATAGACAAAGATTTTGTTTATCATATGGCTAGCCCCGTGAGTGAGCAACATAATTATCTAGCCCGGTCGGGATTAATCGAATTACTAAGATAACTTTTGAAAATAGCGTTTTCATATTCTCACTATAAAGTGTTTCTTGGATGCTGATTAATTTTAGTCGTCTGTTGCTAATAGTTGCTAAAAAGATATGTATATTTTTGCAGCCACATCTTGGGGAATTTTCAGAAAGGCTTTTCACTGATCCAGCCGCTGAAGAAGCTATCGCGAGTTTCCGAGAAAAATTCAATGAAGTGTCCGAGATGATAGTTGGGTGAAACAGCAAGCTGGAGTTTCCTTATACCTACTTGCTTCCAAAGAACATACCAAACAGTGTCGCCATCTAACAGCATAGTTGTATGCCGAATTGCCATGTGTTAAAGTTTGTCTACAAAGAACTGTAATGTTCCATAAGATATATTTTCCATATTCAGTAGCTTTTCTGAAAGTTATGATTATATACTTACTTGCCTTCAGTAACTTTCATTTATTTCTGTTTTGTCTTGAGTAGAAACTAACTGGCTGTATTTTATGGTGTTCGCCAATGTTATATAAAGTAAAAACTAAGCCCCAGCTAAGTGAGGTGCTTACTATCACGAGGCATCTCTATTTTGGGAGTACAACTGGATACCCCACAGTTATTATTAGTTAAGTCTTGCCTGAAAAACTTCACTGAAGAACATCATCATAACAAGGGCTTAAAATAAACAAAGTTCACTGTAAAATTCTAACCTTTTAACCTTTCTAACCATACAAAGTATGGCAGTGCTACTAACGTCTCAGCGGGTGATAAATTGGACAAATCGGATTACGAATTTAGTACTAATTAATCTTTGTAAATTCGTTACAAGGAAACTGATTGTATTTAAAACTTGACAAATCTGTTGAAAGAATTACCAAGAGTGGGGTTCGAAGCCACGCGGACAACACGCCCATAATCCCCAGTGAAAAATTTACGTCCAACCTGTTAACCACTCGACCACCCTGGTAATGGGGTGGTTTCAAGACCAAAACCGAAAGAGATATCTAAACGCCGGCTCATGTATAGTACCTATGTTGCTGAAAGTATCAAGATTTCTTGTTAGCTTTTTTGTGTCTTGCCTTGTGGCTTCTAAGCTATATTAGTCTACAATTCTCATGATACCTTTATCCGGCCCAGAATGGTCCTCGGACCTGAATATATTTAACAGTATATCAAAGTAAATTTTGAAATTTCAACCTGATCGCTGAGATGCTATAGAGAATGAAAAATTTTGGAGTTATTAATTTTCAACAGTCTGTTATCATCTTGTATTATTACTATTGATCCAAACACTAATTGATTCCTGGGAAACAACACAGTGACGTGTACATTTGCGCTGTTTTTGAAAAGGTTCATCAGTGGTTTCACGAGGGAGTGCTTACTCGAGGTTCTACAACTCGTCATTACCTAAGGAGGACATAACCTTAGAATGGGAGAAAGGCAACTAATTTGCCTTATTGTTACAGAATGCCAATTACCTTGATCTTATTGATCATTCTCCGCGAACAGAAGAGCTGTGGAGGGTAAAGTAAAAGAAATAGTTTCTGTAGATGTTTACGGGAAATACTTTAAAGAAGGAGGCAAAGCTGGTTGCTATGTTAGTGTTTGGATTAATAGTGTAATATTACCAGATGGTAAGAGCCTATCAAAACATCCCCTGATTCTCCATGGCATCTGATTAATCAGGCTGGAATTTAGAAAATTTATTCAGATCAAAGAGTAACTGAAAATATAATTTTGGTCCTTGGACCATTCTGAGACGATAGAAGGTATTATAAGAATGAAGACTTATATAGCTCAAAAGCCAAAAGGCAACACACAAACTTCTTAAATAACAAGAACTCGTGAGACTCATGCACTTTCCGGTGGCTACCTTGTTTTATAAATTCTCCACTGAATTTTTACGCCTCAATGTTAAATTTTTGGCCTCTTTTTAATGGTAACCGTGGATCCTAAAGGTCACGGCTTCAGCATTATTTTAATATTTTATTTTCAAAAAGTTACCAGGAGTGGGGTTCGAACCCACGCGGACAACACGTCCATTGGATCTTAAGTCCAACGCCTTAACCACTCGGCCATCCTGGTCACGTTACTTAATCTCCGACACTTTCCAGTCCAAATGGTAATTAAAAAGTTGCCTTCTTTTATATACCCGGCACAATGAATCGAACCCAATCGAAATGTATTTCAATCGAACTAAATCGAACTCAATCCAGGAAATGAGTTTGATTGAGTTCAGCAATCGAACCAAATCGAACGCATGCAAAATAACTAGAGAATAGAGCTAAATTGAACTTTTGATTTCTCTCAAAAAGGCTTTCAGAAACTCTTGAGTTTCTTTTAAAAATTGGAGTTGAAACAAACAAGTTTTCCAAGGCTCGAGTGTTTTCAGTATAACACTTGCTTTCCCTATTTTTGAGATCACATAACATACCTCTTTGTTCAAGCGAGCGAAGTTATTCACCGAACAATCGAACTTTATCCACAGATTGAGTTCTATTTGGTTCGATTGAGTTCGATTTCTGAACAGTTCGATTGAACAGGCTATGCCATGCAAACATAATGAAACGAACCCAGATTGTGTCGTATGACATCACTGCAACAGTTGGCAAAAATCGTAGTATCTGAATATGTATACCCATCAGAAATATCGCAGAGATGTCCACTCAAACAGAACCCTTAGCCAGCATAGGAACTATATAATAATAGTACTAATGCTAATAATAATAATGATAATAATAATGATAATGATGATGATGATGATGATGATGGTGATGATGATGGTGATGATGATGATGATGATGATGGTGGTGGTGGTGGTGGTGGTGGTGGTAATGGCAATGGTCTTTATTTCCAAAAGATAAAAGTACAAATCTTTTGTTACATTATACACTCAATAAAAACTACCCTAAAAATTATAAACAATGATTGGATGAGGTTTTGTGATATCCAGAATAATCAAGGTTGAGGTAGGGGTTATCAGCCGAACCCGAAGGCTGATAACCCTTACCGAGACCTTGATTATTCTGGATATCACAAAACTAAATCTAATAATTGTTTTATTATACATTGAACGCAAAAACTTGGAAGTCATGTTCTGCTTCTTCACTGACGGCAAGCAACACGAGTCGCGCGAAGTTGACATGATTACCCTTGGAAATCATGCACTGCGGTCATACATGACATGATTACCCGTGACCTTGACATGATTATTGTATAATCTGCAGTTATGACGTCACGGGCGCTGATTTCGAAAATTCACTGTACGCTTTCGGCCAATCAGAAAAGAGTTAAAGAGTTCAATGTATAATAATACTAGTTAAACTACCACTTAGAAACTACATTATTTTGCATATATGAATTGGCATTTTCGTTTTTTGTCTCGAAGCCATCCCATTACCAGGATGGCCGAGTGGTTAAGGCGTTGGACTTAAGTTCCAATGGACGTGTTGTCCTCGTGGGTTCGAACCCCACTCCTGGTAACAATTTTCTTTTTGAATGGCCGTGCCGTGTAAAGTCGTTTTACTGGGCAATGAATTTCAAAGACCAAGGAATACTGAATTCATTGCCCGATTTATTTTCAGTTTATCAACGGCTAAAAAGATTTTAATGGTACTGGCATATTTTGCATTACAAAAGGTTACAATTTTTCAATTAATTTTTTTCGCATAACAGTTGATTTTTGCTCCATTTTAAGGTTAACAGTTAACCCCGTTGGGACCCTCGTTTGAGGTTTTGAACTGAGTTCTGTCCTGATATTCCAAACGAAACTTGATAATCGGTATATTTATCTTTAACCCTCTCAACAGGTATGTCGATTGCGTTTTTCCTGCTTGAGATTTTCAGTTGTACCAGCCAAGGCGACTAAGATTTCTAAATCATTCCAATGTCCCTCTGACCATCTGACGTTGTACTCGATGCTGTCGAATCTTTAAGCAGCAGGAAAAACGCCATTCCACAGCAGCACTATCACTTAAAGTAAAAAAAACTCCTTTTTTGTTTGATACTTGTGAAAGGCGTAATTATTTGCCGTCGTGTACCTAAAATTCTTGTTGAGAGGAAAAATAA
>JAHPZR010019171.1:7500-12500 GCA_019787425.1 Platygyra sinensis | reverse complement strand
GTGTTTTTGCTACTTTAGTTGTGTTTTTGCTACCTTAGTTGTGTTTTTGTTACCTTGGTTGTGTTTTTGTTACCTTAGTTGTGTTTGTTTTACCTTAGCTATGTTTTTTTTTACCTTAGTCGTGTTTTGTTACCGTAGTTGCGTTTTTATTACCTTAGTTGCGTTTTAGGTATGTTAGTTGTGTTTTTGCTACCCTAAGTGTGTTTTTATCTTACTTGTTTTTTTCTTATTTAAGTGGTTTTTTTTGTTATCTTAGTTGTGTTTTTATTACCTTAGTGCGTTTTTTACTTTAGTTGTGTTTTTCTTACCTTAGTTGTGCTTTTATTACCTTAGTTGTATTTTTACATACATACATACATACATACATACATACATACATACATACATACATACATACATACATACATACATACATACATACATACATACATACATACATGAACTTTATTTAAACTCGAATTTTAGAGTAGCCTAATAGGCTAATATCTTCGAGAACAAAAAAAAGGGAAAATCTATCTACATACACAAAAATCTACATCCATACATAAAATAAATCTGTATACATGCTTAAAAATCCATTTACATACATGAAAAAAATGTTAATTATACTGTTAAATCTAAAAGGAGATTGCTTCCAGGAGTCTTCTAAAACCAGATAAAGTAGACTATGATCTTACATTATCAGGTGAGGAGTTCCAGTTCTTAGACGCAAAGTAACGAAAGGAGTTGAGGCCATAAGTAGAAGTAACAGGTTTACATCTTGTTATCTTAGTTGTGTTTTTGTTACCTTAGTTGTGTTTTTTGTTACCTTAGTTGTGTTTTTGTTACTTTAGTTGTGTTTTTGTTTCCTTAGTTCTTTTTTTTACCTTAATCGTGTTTTGTTACCTTAGTTACGTTTTTATTACTTTAGTTGTGTTTTTGGTATGTTAGTTGTGTTTTTGCTACCCTAATTATGTTTTTGTGTTTTTATCTTAGTTGTGTTTTTATCTTAGTTGTGTTTTTGTTATCTTAGTTCTGATTTTGTTACCTTAGTTGTGTTTGTGTTACCTTAGTTTTGTTTTTGTCCTCTTAGTTGTGTTTCTGTTACCTTGCTTCTGTTTTTCTTATCTTTGTTATGTTTGTATTATCTTAGTTGTGTTTTTGTTACCTTAGTTGTGTTTTTGCTTCCTTAGTTGTGTTTTTGTTACCTTAATTGCGTTTTTCCTATCTTAATTCTGTTTCTGTTACCTTAGTTGTGTTTCTGTTACCTTAGTTGTGTTTTTGTTTCCTTAGTTGTGTTTTTGTTTCCTTAGTTGTGTGTTTGTTACCCTAGTTGTCTTTTTAGTTTTCTTAGTTGCGTGTTTGTTACCTTAGTTTTTTTTTGGCTACCCTAATTGTGTGTTTGTGTTTTTATCTTAGTTGTGTCTTTTTTATCTTACTTGTGTTGTTGTTATCTTAGTTTTGCTTTTGTTACCTTAGTTGTGTTTTTGTTACGTTAGTTGTGTTTTTGTTACGTTAGTTGTGTTTTTGTTATCTTAGTTGTTACTTTAAAGAAAACGACAACACTTTTAAGTTTGTAAGACACTTCTGTCATCTTCAGTTAATTAATGTAAAAAGCGTTACAAGTTGAATTTATAAGAAAGAAAAAATGTTAATTATGCTAGTAACAACGGAATGTACAAAAAACGTGACAAAGTGAGAATTAAAAGGATAGTTTTAGATTTACATGATGTAATTGCTGATTCAGGGAAGGCTGTTGTTTATGAATATGAAATGCCTCTTTTATCTTAAGTTGGAAGCCCGTAGAGGCATGATCTAAAATATGAAACAGTCTACCGAACACAAAGCGCGACAGTGTTCGGAATTCTGAAGGTGTTTGTAAATGTGCGAGGCCCTATCACTGACTAAGTGTTCACGCACGCGTGTGGAAAAGTGCCAGGTTGTTTCGCCGACATAACAGGCATTACAGCCCGCACATGCAAACTTGTAAACAACACGCGAACGAAGCCCGCCAGGGATAGGGTCTTTCACGCTAAACAACTTGCCTATCTTAAAGGAGGAAAAAACTAGTTTGATATCCAAATCGTTGCAATAGCGCTTGATGATCAAACCTTTTGTTATTCAATTCACTCAACACTTAGTGTTGATCTCAGGTTTTGGTTTGAATTCAGCTCTTTGTTTTGAGGTTACCTTGTACCTTTCAGGGTATCTTGCACCCACTCCATTTAGCATGTCTAATTAAAGGCAATAAAGCTGGCTATCGATCTACATGTGTACCAAAAAATTGGAAATATAATGAATTGTCAAATTTTTTAGGGCTTCTCTATGCAACCATCTAAATCACTTTTGAAAGCTGAGTCAAAGGGAGTCTGCCTCAAATTTTGGACAGTAGCTAGTTTAACATTCATGTCTGCAAATTTTTATTTTGAGACATTTTATTCCCCGAGAGTGATTTTGTACTGTCACTTCATGTTGATTCTTTAATCCGGTGAAAGTCTTTGGTACAGTTGTATAGTTTGATAACCAGCTCTGTAAGTTTTAATTTGATATGAGGTTAACATAATTATAGTGTCTACAGATTAAACTGGATGCACTACATCCCTTTTGTGTGATATACCTCTAAAGGCATATGCGGGTGATTTAAAAGTGAGAAAATTCTAGCAACTTTTTATCACACCAGATATTACCAGTAAATCAGACCACAGTTCAATGTTATTAAATGCTTTTCCATATTTCATTGCATAAAATTACATTTAGGGATAAAAAATCAAATAACATTGACATACAATGAATGCTTTCAAGCACCGAGTTTCGAAAATTTGATGTATATCCAGTAGATCCGCCATTGTGATGCTCCAATAATAATATTATTGTACACACAAGGCCTTTTCAAAATAAAACTGGCTTATAGAATGTAAATTCGAATGAATTACATCTTTAAGCAATCTTTAGGCCAATAGTAAGTATTTGACGTTAAGTATATCTATACCTTAATCCCGCTTAAAGGAGCATAAATCTGGCTTTGACCAACTTTACAGCAAGTATAAGATTTGGCGTAAATCTGAGCTCGAAGGAATTTAAGCCAAACGTAAAGTTGGCTTAAAAGTTTTAGTCTCTTTAATTTAACTTTAAACATAGGCGTAAAGTTAGTGTAAAGTTCAGCTTTAAAAAATGTAAAGGGCGCGTAAAGCTGTTTAAATTACAAATTTACGACAGCTTTACGCTAGATTTACACCGCAGTAAAGCTGTCTTTTCATGCTGTGTGAGGTGACGAACCTTTTCCTGAGTGACAACAGAAAAATGGCCTATGTAAGGAAGCTTAAAGTAAAATGTAGGTGAAGTGGGAAGGGAACCCCGGGGACAGTGATCACTTAGGGTCCCAGTAACGTAACGGTTAACAACCCTTTCAATTAAATGAGCAGGGAAAAGATTCTTTTTTAGGATATCCATGAGCTTAGTAATGTCCTCGTGTAGCCCCAACCAGGTATTGTTCATCTTGTAGGCCCTATCAACAAGAGTCCTGATGAGACCCACTTTGTAAGAGTACGAGGTGAAACTGAAGTAATTGGTTAACAATCCAGTGAAAGTTTTCTTACGGTAAACTCTAGTTAGAAGGGATTTAGGATCATTATTGTCAACTAGAACATCTAAAAAGGGTAATTTGTGATGAGCTTCTTTTTCCATGGTAAACCTAATGTTGGGGTGTCTGGAGTTGATGTAGTCGAAAAATAAAACGGCATCATGTTCCGAGTGAAATAAACAAAAAGTGTCTTAGTTGTGTTTTTATTATCTTAGTTGTATTTTTGTTACCTTAGTTGTGTTTTTGGTATGTTAGTTGTGTTTTCTACCCTTATTGTGTTTTTCTTATTTTATTTGTGTCTCTCTTATCTTAGTTGTGTTTTTGTTACCTTAGTTGTGTTTTTCTTACCTTAGTTGTGTCTTTGGTATGTTAGTTTGGTATGTTGTGTCCTTCTTATCTTAGTTTTGTCTTTCTTATCTTAGTGTTATTTTGTGCTTTTGTTACCTTAGTTGTGTCCTTCTTATCTTAGTTTTGTTTTTGTTTTCTTAGTCGTGTTTTTATTTCCTTGCATGGTCGTGTTTTCGTTATCCTAGATGTGTTATTACGGTACTATGTTAGTTGGGTTTTTGTTATCTTAGCAGTGTTTTTGTTACCATAGTTCTGTTTTTCAGATGTTATTTGTGTTTTTGTTATCTAATTTTTTTGTTTCTTTTATTTCTGTTTTTGTGATCTTAAATGTGGTTTTGTTATCCCAGTTGTGTTTTTTAATATCTTAGGGCCGATCCGCACTAGAAGACAAAATCGCAATTGTCCGTGGCAAAATGCAAGGACAAATTTTGTCAGTCATGACAATTTTTGTCTTGTCTGTTGCATTTGCATTGACATGGTTATAAGTCTTCAAATTGTGTCGTCATACGGCAACTGGTCATCGTAAGTTCCGGACGTTCCAGCGGCTAACAGAATTCAGTTGTTCATAAAAAGGATATCTTGCCATAGGGTTTAAATTCCATGAGCCATTGGAATTCATTTTGTTCACTGCGAAAATTGTCTAGTTTCGCAGCATGAGAAACAACTGAGACGCTAAATGTATACGGTTAAAAGCTTTATGTCATATTAATGACAAGATAAACAAAATTGTGTTTATTTAAACGATTTTGCCCAGTTTTTACCCGGGACAAATTTTGTCGGCGGTGCATTTGAAGTTTTGTCCGTTTCGGGTAAAATTTGTCAAGTTGCGACAAACCCTCTGTACTTGTAGAACATAGTTAGTGTAGAACGTTGGTGATGACAGAAATTTTGCCTAAATAAACAATTTTTCTGCTAGTGTGGATCCTTAGTTGTGTTTCTGTTACCTTAGTTGTGTTTTTGTTATCTTAGTTGTGTTTTTGTTATCTTGGTTGTGATTTCATTATCTTAGTCGTGTTTCTGTAAGGAATCAAAGATTTGATATTATTCTAAGTTTTCGATATATCTTCTCCATTTAAGATTATGACTGGACTCT
>JAHPZR010019171.1:0-2500 GCA_019787425.1 Platygyra sinensis | reverse complement strand
AAAGGGCCTGGTTCCAGTGGAAGGCACACCCCAGCAACTGCACTTCCGGAAGGACGTTTCAAAATTCTTCCCACATGGTGCTGCAATATTCTTATTTAATACTTTTCAAACAAAAGAGAAAAATTACACGTATCTTGCGCTCAATAATAATTAGTTGCTATTGTCAAGAAACTCACGGGCCACTAACACTGTTTAAGTTATACATACATAATACATAATCTTTATTTAACGTGGGAGAAACGCTTAGCTATAGCTATTTTGCAGGTTTTCCACAAATTAATATTAAGAAAGAAAGAAATATGTACATAAATGTAAGGATATAAAATATCATCTAAAGTTACAAAACTTAAGTAATTAAAATTAAAATTCAATATTCCTCACTTGTTTATTAAATTCTAGACCTCCAGCTTTTAAACGCAATTCATTTGGAACACTGTTCCATTCAAGTTGATCAACAATATAACAAATAAGATCACACATGTGCCTTGCGCATGCGAGCACTGCATCTTAATCGTTTTAACAAGTTTCTCACTCAAAATTATGCTCTAAAAACTTTGTCATAATATCTTGGGTACGAATCGACCAGAGGGTTGGGTACGAACTGACCGAAAGTGGGTATAAAAGATCTTAGCCTGGGTACGAAACGTCTGGGTACGAAACGACTGGCAAGCATAATTGTTGGTTGTCTGTTTACTGCCTGTCAACTGATTTTCTGCCAACTCTCAGGTGACAGTTGGCCATCTGTTGGTTGACTGTGTGCGATTTGTCAGCCAGATGTTGTTGTTATCACACACTTGCAGGGAACTTTGTTACATTAAAATCTTCAAATATAATATATGGGTTCTGACCAAGTGTGAGATCAAGTTGGCTGGATAGTGGCCACTAGGTCTGCTTTGCGTGTCTATGGACTGAGATGGAGTCAAGGTCCATAAAGTTGTGCCAAAAATCTAAAATTTAGTCCATGGACAGCTTGCCTGGGTTCTTTCCCATGGGACAAGTAAGAAGAGAAAGTTATTTGCCTGAGAGGAAAATGTACTGGTCTTGGACAGGCAGAAAGGGTTTTTTTCGAGCCCTGTTGTTTATCCCTTTTGATGGTGTTCGCATTATTGCCAAAAGTTTCCAAAACAATTTTCAACTGAAAGCATGTGCATACTGTAAGATACCCTCATACCAAAGTAATAGCTGTTTATTGAGTACGCATTAACAGTAATGTGTGTTTTAGGGCTGCAGCTTGTTCGAGAAATTACTACTGGAAAACTTAATGGTGACAAAATTGGTTCCACATCAGTGACCCTCTTTCCTTCAAGTATTGGATCTGGGACATTTTCTGCAGATACTCAAACAGCCGGGTAAGTAAATGGCCTACGTGTCAGTTGTATTGATTTAGAAACAGGGTATCAAGACCCCGGGGGCTACTTAACAAAGTTTAATATGGGGAGGCTCCACCCCGAGGTCCAACGCCTTACCCTTTTATATACCATTTTGGCAGAAAAGGTACCCCTTTCATACACCTTTTATTGAAAAAAGGTACCCTTTCACATATCTTCTTTAGGAAGTCTTGCTCTCAATTTCATGTAGTGGTTAATAAATAAATTGATACAGCCGTAAGGGCGTCTATTCGAAATATTATAATTAAAGGCCCTTTTAAATGCCTAAATTACCGATTTCCCTACCCTTTTATATACCTCAACTTGTGAAATCCCTACCCTTTTATATACCTGAAGCCTGAAAAAGGTACCCCTTTCGGGCGGAGCCTCCCCGTATAGTCCATTATAGGGAGTACCCTCTCCCCCCCCCCCCCCCCAGGATCAAGACTCACAACAGCCTAACTGCTGGGATACATTTTTAGTAGATCTGGTTATCCTGTGGTTCTAAGCAACTGTCGCTTGAAAGTATCTACAGAAAGGTGGTTAAACATTGCTGTACATAGTAATTATAATAATTATTAGAGACACTTTCTGAGTTATGCACAAATATAGAAGAAAAGTATTAAATACTAATTTTTGTTTTTCTTGAAATACGCAGGAGTGTTTGTCTGCTAATGCAGTTGGCTCTACCTTGTCTGTTATATGCACCTGAAGTATCTAAGTTGATTCTGAAGGGAGGGACAAATGCAGAAATGGCACCACCAATTGAGTATATGACTGATGTAAGTTATTGTAAGTTTCAATTTTGACCAAAATATTTTAGGCAAATATAATGCAATGGCATTGTCCAACTTACAGCTGCCTAGTTCATAACTACAGATTAGAAATCGACCTTTCCAAAAGTCGAACTGGTAATGGTTTGATAGTTTGGGAGGAAGAGATTCTGATGATGGTCTTTATTTCTTCACAAGATAAAAAGTACATATCTCATGTTACAATATTTGAGTAATAAAAAAAGTATATATATCTAAGTTATTTACAATTAAAATATACAGTCACATAGCTAAATTGTATTTAAAAATTAGACGATTAATGTAAGAGTTCTTGAATCTATAACACACATATATAATGGG
>JAHPZR010019170.1:0-15285 GCA_019787425.1 Platygyra sinensis | reverse complement strand
GACATGCTTGAAATCGAATAGCTGGTGTAAATGGTGACAAGTTGGCAAATAGACAAAGATTTTGTTTATCATATGGCTAGCCCCGTGAGTGAGAAAGATAATTATCTAGCCCGGTCTGGATTAATCGATAGCGTTTTCATATTCTCACTATAAAGTGTTTCCTGGATCCTGATTAATTTTAGTCGTCTGTTGCTAATAGTTGCTAAAAAGATATGTATATTTTTGCAGCCACATCTTGGGAATTTTCAGAAAGGCTTTTCACTGATCCAGCCGCTGAAGAAGCTATCGCGCGTTTCCGAGAAAAGTTGAATGAAGTGTCCGAGATGATAGTTGGGTGAAACAGCAAGCCGGAGTTTCCTTATATCTACTTGCTTCCAAAGAACATACCAAACAGTGTCGCCATCTAACAGCATATTTGTATGCCGAATTGCCATGTGTTAAAGTGTGTCTACAAAGAACTGTAATGTTTCCATAAGATATATTTTCCATATTCAGTAGCTTTTCTGAAAGTTATGATTATATACTTACTTGCCTTAAGTAACTTTCATTTATTTCTGTTTTGTCTTGAGTAGAAACTAACTGGCTGTATTTCATGGTGTTCGCCAATGTTATATAAAGGTGCTTACTATCACGTGGCATCTCTATTTTGGGAGTACAACTGGATACCCCACAGTTATTATTAGTAAGTCTTGCCTGAAAAACTTCACAGAAAAACATCATCATAACAAGGGCTTAAAATAAACAAAGTTCACTGTAAAATTCTAACCTTCTAACCTTTCTAACCATACAAAGTATGACAGTGCTACTAACATCTCAGCGGGTGATAAATTGGACAAATCGGATTACGAATTTAGTACTAATTAATCTTTGTAAATTCGTTACAAGGAAACTGATTGTCTTAAAAACTTGACAAATCTGTTGAAAGAATTCCCAAGAGTGGGTTCGAACCCACGCAGACAACACGCCCATAATCCCCAGTGAAACTTACGTCCAATCTCTTAACCACCCGACCACCCTGGTAATGGGGTGGTTTCAAGACCAAAACCGAAAGAGCTATCTAAAACGCCGGCTCATATATAGTACCTATGTTGCTGAAAGTATCAAGATTTCTTGTTAGCTTTTTTGTGTCTTGCCTGGGGCTTCTAAGCTATATTAGTAGAATTCTACTAGTATACTAATGCAGGAGCCTCCTGACTAATGCAAATGCTGTAATCTGATTGGCTGAGCCATGGCACACTATCAGCCATTAGTAGAATTCTACTGGTATACTAATGCAAATGCTGTAATCTGATTGGCTGAGCCATTGCACACTATCAGCCATTAGTGTGCAGTGGCTGGAGCTAGTCTACGAAATGGCGGCGTTTTATCGTTTTGGCCAAAGCTTTGGAGGATAGTTTTTAGTGAAAATGGATAATTAAATTCCTGAGAAGACTTATCGAAGGACATTTACTGTTTCTTAACTTTAAAAAAGTTGAAACTATTGAAAAAAATGATGCGCACCCGTATACAACTTAAGTTTTAAATGCCAATTCAATCCGAGCGATTCTTTTTGGGCACAAAGTTTAATAATACGTCGAGAAAGAATTGGAAAACTATCACCTCATAGAAATCGAGAGCGAATAATCTAATTGTTAATTAGTCTACAATTCTTATGATACGTTTATCCGGCCCAGAATGGTCCTAGGACCTGAAATATGTTTAACAGTATATCAGAGTAAATTTTGAAATTCCAACCTGATCGCTGAGATGCTATAGAGAATGAAAAATTTTGGAGTTATTAATTTTCAACAGTCTGTTATCATCTGGTATTATTACTATTGATCCAAACACTACTTGATTCCTGGGAAACAACACAGTGACGTGTACATTTGCGCTGTTTTTGAAAAGGTTCATCAGTGGGTTCACGAGGGAGTGCTTACTCGAGGTTCTACAACTCGTCATTACCGGAGGAGGACATAACCTTAGAATGGGAGAAAGGCAACTAATTTGCCTTATTGTTACAGAATGCCAATTACCTTGATCTTATTGATCATTCTCCGCGAACAGAAGAGCTGTGGAGGGTAAAGTAAAAGAAATAGTTTCTGTAGATGTTTACGGGAAACACTTTAAAGAAGGAGGCAAAGCTGGTTGCTATGTTAGTGTTTGGATTAATAGTGTAATATTACCAGATGGTAAGAGCCCATCAAAACATTCCCTGATTCTCCATGGCATCTCATTAATCAGGCTGGAATTTAGAAAATTTATTCAGATCAAAGAGTAACTGAAAATATAATTTTGGTCCTTGAACCATTCTGGGACGATAAAAGGTATTATAAGAATGAGGACTTATATAGCTCAAAAGCCACAAGGCAACACACAATCTTCTTAAACAACAAGAACTCGTAAGACTCCACTTTCCGGTGACTACCTTGTTTTATAAATTCTCCACTGAATTTTTACGCCTCAATGTTAAATTTTTGGCCTCTTTTTAATGGTAGCCGTTGACCCTAAAAGTCACGGCTTCAGCATTATTTTAATATTGTATTTCCAAAAAGTTACCAGGAGTGGGGTTCGAACCCACGCGGACAACACGTCCATTGGATCTTAAGTCCAACGCCTAACCACTCGGCCATCCTGGTCACGTTTACTTAATCTCCGACACTTTCCAGGCCAAATGGTAATTAAAAAGTTGCCTTCTTTTATGTACCCGGCATAATGAATCGAACCCAATCGAACTGTATTTCAATCGAACTAAATCGAACTCAATCCAGGAAATGAGTTTGATTGAGTTCAGCAATCGAACCAATCGAACGCATGCAAAATAACTAGGGAATAGAGCTAAATTGAACTTTTGATTTCTCTCAAAAAGGCTTTCAGAAACTCTTGAGTTTCTTTTAAAAATTGGAGTTGAAACAAACAAGTTTTCCAAGGCTCGAGTGTTTTCAGTAAACCACTTGCTTTTCTTATCATTTTGAGATCACATAACATACCTCTTTGTTCAAGCGAGCGAAGTTATTCACCGAACAATCGAACTTTATCCACAGATTGAGTTCTATTTGGCTCGATTGAGTTCGATTTCTGAACTTTCGATTGAACAGGCTATGCCGTGCAAACAGAATGAAACGAACCCAGATTGTGTCGTATGACATCACTGCAACAGTTGGCAAAAATCGTAGTATCTGAATATGTATACCCATCAGAAATATCGCAGAGATGTCCACTCAACAGAACCCTTAGCCAGCATAGGAACTATATAATAATAGTACTAATGCTAATAATAATAATGATAATAATAATAATAATGATGATGATGATGACGATGATGACGATGATAATGATGATGATGATGATGATGATGATGGTGATGGTGGATGGTGATGGTGATGGTGATGGTGATGGTGATGGTGATGGTGATGGTGATGGTGATGGTGATGGTGATGGTGATGGTGATGGTGATGGTGATGGTGATGATGATGATGACGATGATGATGATGGGGTGGTGGTGGTGGTGGTGGTGGTGGTAATGGCAATGGTCTTTATTTCCAAAAGATAAAAGTACAAATCTTTTGTTACATTATACACTCAATAAAAACTACCCTAAAAATTATAAACAATTATTGGATGAGGTTTTGTGATATCCAGAATAATCAAGGTTGAGGTAGGGGTTATCAGCCGAACCCGAAGGCTGACAACCCTTAGTGAGACCTTGATTATTCTGGATATCACAAAAACCGAATCTAATAATTGTTTTATTATACATTGAACGCAAAAACTTGGAAGTCATGTTCTGCTTCTTCACTGACGGCAAGCAAGAGGTTACGCTCACGATTACTATGCGTGATAGAAATCACGAACTCATAATCTTATTGTTTTCAAGTAATGCGAAGCGATTCTGGAAACTACACGATCGAAAAATCACTATCACGAGTTTGTTACATATCCAGAAGCACTCAACAACTGTACTGCATGGACTTCAATGAGACTGGGTGAACCAGAACCCACCACAGCATGTTCCTATGATGTAACGCACGACGGAAAAACACTTTGACGATTTTGTTACATATCCCAAAGCACTCAGCAACTGTATTGCCTGGATATGTAACATGTTCCTATAATGTCACGCACGACGGAAAAGTCTCTATCACGATTTTGTTACATATCTCGAATTACTCGTGAACTTCAGCCTGGGTGAACCTGAAAGGATATGTAACATGTTCCTATAATGTACGTCACGCACGTCGGAAAAATAACTGACGATTTTGTTACATATTTTGAAGCACTCATCAGCAACTGTGTTGCATGGACTTCAGCCTGGGTGAACCCGAAAATATCCTCTAACTCTCGGCAACGTCAACGTCTACGTGGACGTTTGCGTGGGCAAACCAGAGAGCATTTATAATATGTACCTATACGGATTTTCTATGTATCCGAAATAATTGTCTTTCAGAAAACTATTGTACGATGGACTCAGTATAGGGTCTAACTCACAAATGAAAACAGTGATTTTTAGTACCTGTCTAGTCCCCATACTATCTAAAAAGCATGACAATCCGTGTAAGTTAATTATCATATAAATGAAAGATTAATCTAATGATATAACTTGGTACCTTCGTCTTGTTGTGTTGATTCGATGCTCTACGAGGTTGGTCACGGCTAGCGCTAGCTGAAGACACTTTTTGGTTCTCTCTGTCGTTCTCAGGTGATTGAATTCATGTACAAGCCAATCGCGGTTCTTGGTTTTGTTTGGTTTTCAACAACTGTTTAATGGTTTGCCAAAACACTCCAAACGTATATCCAGGGGCAGCTTCTTTGTTGTTCTTCCCGCGAAAGGAAAACAAGCGCGCCTTCTTTAACTCCACGAGGAAAATTCGACTGAAAACTGGATCAATTTCGCACAAATGCGTCAGGAGAAACACCATATCTTCTAATTCGGGACGCAAGTCTCGTTTTGTGCCCGTTTTCAATGACCGATGACGGGTTCATTGGAAGTCGAAGTCTCTATTATGTGTAAGCGAACAATAATCCCGCGTTGTGAAAATTTATAATAACAAAATAAATTATGCGGCCAGATCATATCTGAAAATTACCAGGTTACTTATAGTACACAGTTTCTTTTACTGAAAGCAATTATCGCAAACCACAATAGAACCGCAAAATTCTTGCGATGACAGCAACCTAACAGATAAATGACGTCACGCCATAGCAACCGGACCTGGACCTTCCTTCTGCATGAATTTTTTTTCTTTACCTTCTTCTTTGCACGAATTTTTTTTCTTGGCAATTTCCCTTGCGTGAATTTTTTTTTGGTTTTTTCCCCTCCCCCCCCCCCCATCACTCTTCTAATGGTCCGTCCCTTACCCGTGACCTTGACATGATTATTGTATAATCTGCAGTTATGACGTCACGGGCGCTGATTTCGAAAATTCACTGTACGCTTTCGGCCAATCAGAAAAGAGTTAAAGAGTTCAATGTATAATAATACTAGTTAAACTACCACTTAGAAACTATATTATTTTGCATATATGAATCGGCATTTTCGTTTTTTGTCTCGAAGCCATGCCAATACCAGGACGGCCGAGTGGTTAAGGCGTTGGACTTAAGTTCCAATGGACGTGTTGTCCTCGTGGGTTCGAACCCCCGCTCCTGGTAATAATTTTCTTTTTGAATGGCCGTGCCGTGTAAAGTCGTTTTACTGGGCAACGAATTTCAAAGACCAAGGAATACTGAATTCATTGCCCGATTTATTTCCAGTTTATCAACGGCTAAAAAGATGTTAATGGCACTGGCATTTTTTGCATTACAAAAGGTTACAATTTTTCAAATAATTTTTTTCGCATAACAGTTGATTTTTGCTCCATTTTAAGGTTAACAGTTAACCCCGTTGGGACCCTCGTTTGAGGTTTTGAACTAAGCTCTGTCCTGATATTCCAAACGAAACTTGATAATCAGTATATTTATCTTTAACCCTCTCAACAGGTATGTCGATTGCGTTTTTCCTGCTTGAGATTTTTCAGTTGTAACAGCCAAGGCGACTAAGATTTCTAAATATTCCAATGTCCCTCTGACCATCTGATGTTGTACTCGATGCTGTCCAATCTTTAAGCCGCAGAAAAAACGCCATTCCACAGCAGCACTATCACTTAAAGTAGAAAAAACTCCTTTTTTGTTTGATACTTGTGAAAGGCGTAATTATTTGCCGTCGTGTACCTAAAATTCTTGTTGAGAGGAAAAATAATTTAGAACTCCTTTTTAAGAGCTCGGCCAGGTTGCCAAGTATAAGTTTACTTTATAGGACAACAAATATTTTTCTAACAACGATAGAGCTTTTGTTTCGCAATGTCACTGTAGAAAACTTTAAACTGACAAGCCTTTAGTGTAATAACATTTGACTGTTTTCTTTTAAGTGAAATTTAGCAGTAAATTACTTAGTATTTCGAAGGGTAATTCAATTGTTCATGTATTCTAGATAAAGCACAACCTAAAGACCTGACCTAACCTGTGGCATATATCATTAAATACTTTTCTCCATGCCGTAAGCTCGAATGGAAACAACGCCCTGTTTGACAGCAGTCTATATGGACGAACTCTGAACAGCTTTTGGAAGGACATGGCCATAATGCAAACTTTCGTCCAAGGCACTTGACAACTTGCGCCTATCCATTTTGTATCTTGCTTGTCCTATAGGGTATGGCACGCCGTTTGTAGCAAAATTCAACCAAGTCAAATGTTTATTCAATCCAATCATTTTGGCATAATGCCATTTAATTTAATCTTCCAAACATATTCAAACAATCCGAAAAAGCATTCAATTCAAACCCATGTTTCTCAGTTCAATTTAATCAGAGTGAATATTTATTCAATCCAATCACGGAAATATTTATTCAATCCAGTCACGAAGATATTATTCAATCCAATCACGGAAATATTTATTCAATCCAATCACGAGATATTATTCATCCATCACGGAATATTTATCAATCCAATACGAAATATTCATTCAATCCAATCACAGAAATATATATTCAATCCAATCATAAAATATTTATTCAATTTCACATAGTTATTCAATCCACTCAAAAACATATTCAATGCAATCCTCGAGAAATTCATTCAATCTTCCAGGGGCGAGCGCGGTCAGTATAAAATATGGACTGCGGACAGACGGACTAGATGGACTACGGACTGGGTATTAAACACGGACTCAGGTATAAAACGAGGACTAAGCATTACGGACTGGGTATAAAATACTGACTCAGGTATAAAACACGGACTGAGCATCACGGACTCGGTATAAAACACTTAGAAAGGTTCTACATTGAATGAAGTCTAGCACGAACATCTTCATAATAAAAGTAGACGCTACATGTAACTATAGAAGTCTCATTTCCCGAAAATGCCTGCTCATACAGGTTCAACCATACTCGATTGCCAAAAAAGGAAAGAAGACAATGAAGGTCACAAAATTGACGAGCTGTATGAATTTTCGAATGATTCAACCATGATTAAATGTTTTGAAAGATCAACAGTATGAGCAGGCATTTTCGGGAAATGGAGACTTCTATAGTTACATGTAGCGTCTACTTTTATTATGAAGACGTTCGTGCTAGACTTCATTCATGTAGAACCTTTCTAAGTGTTTTATACCGAGTCCGTGATGCTCAGTCCGTGTTTTATACCTGAGTCAGTATTTTATACCCAGTCCGTAATGCTTAGTCCGCGTTTTATACCTGAGTCCGTGTTTTATACCCAGTCCGTAGTCCGTAGTCCGTAGTCCGTCTGTCCGCAGTCCATATTTTATACTGACCGCGCTCGCCCCAGGAAGATTGATGAATTTCTCGAGGATTGCATTGAATATGTTTTTGAGTGGATTGAATAACTATGTGAAATTGAATAAATATTTTATGATTGGATTGAATTAATATTTTCGTGATTGGATTGAATGAATATTTTACGATTGAATGAATATTTCCGTGATTGGATGAATAAATATTTCCGTGATTGGATTGAATAAATATCTTCGTGATTGGATTGAATAAATATTTCCGTGATTGGATTGAATAAATATTCACTCTGATTAAATTGAACTGAGAAACATGGGTTTGAATTGAATGCTTTTTCGGATTGTTTGAATATGTTTGGAAGATTAAATTAAATGGCATTACGCCAAAATGATTGGATTGAATAAATATTTGACTTGATTGAATTTTGCTACAAACGGCGTGCCATAATAGGGGACTATCCCGCATGTTATGCTGACGGTCTTTGTGGGAAGCAAGGGTTTCAATCCACCGTAAGAAAAAAGATGGCAACTGTACATTTTACCGCAAAACTTTCGAATCAACTAAGCCCACTGGACATAGAAAAAAAGTATGGTTTAATGGTAGTCGTTTCCTATTTATCCTAACAGCACTGCTCTTGTCGAGTTTGAATAACTTACAATTTTTCTTTCCGTTTTTATACGCTCTTTAAGAGTTTTCTGGCGCAAATCATTATAAGTAAATGTACAGACGCCATCTTTTCCCTTACAGGCATCAGGCAGACAACCCAAAAAGAACAAAAGCCATCACTAATACCTTGGTATATGAATTTATCATGTTAGTTGTGTTTTTGCTTTGTTAGTTGTACTCTAGTAATCTTAGTTGTGTTGTTGTTTACCTTACTTGTGTTTTTGTTACCGTAGTTGTGTTTTTAATACCTTAGTTGTGTTTTATTACCTTAGTTGGTTTTGTTACCTTAGTGTGTTTTTGTTACCTTAGTTGTGTTTTGTTACCTTAGTCTGTTTTTGTTACCTTAGTTTGTTTCTGTTACCTTAGTTGTGTTTTTGTTACCTTAGTTGTGTTTTTGTTACCTTAGTTGTGTTTTTGTTACCTTAGTTGTGTTTTTGTTACCTTAGTTGTGTTTTTGTTACCTTAGTTGTGTTTTGTTACCTTAGTTGTGTTTTGTTACCTTAGTTGTGTTTTTGTTACCTTAGTTGTGTTTTTGTTACCTTAGTTGTGTTTTTGTTACCTTAGTTGTGTTTTTGTTACCTTAGTTGTGTTTTGTTACCTTAGTTGTGTTTTGTTACCTTAGTTGTGTTTTTGTACCTTAGTTGTGTTTTGTTACCTTAGTTGTGTTTTTGTTACCTTAGTTGTTTTTGTTACCTTAGTTGTGTTTTTGTTACCTTAGTTGTGTTTTTGTTACCTTAGTTGTGTTTTTGTTACCTTAGTTGTGTTTTTGTTACCTTAGTTGTGTTTTGTTACCTTAGTTGTGTTTTTGTTACCTTAGTTGTGTTTTGTTACCTTAGTTGTGTTTTTGTTACCTTAGTTGTGTTTTTGTTACCTTAGTTGTGTTTTGTTACCTTAGTTGTGTTTTAGTTACCTTAGTTGTGTTTTTGTTACCTTAGTGTGTTTTGTTACCTAGTGTGTTTTTGTTACCTTAGTTGTGTTTTGTTACCTTAGTTGTGTTTTTGTTACCTTAGTTGTGTTTTTGTTACCTTAGTTGTGTTTTTGTTACCTTAGTTGTGTTTTTGTTACCTTAGTTGTGTTTTTGTTACCTTAGTTGTGTTTTTGTTACCTTAGTTGTGTTTTTGTTACCTTAGTTGTGTTTTTGTTACCTTAGTTGTGTTTTTGTTACCTTAGTTGTGTTTTTGTTACCTTAGTTGTGTTTTTGTTACCTTAGTTGTGTTTTTGTTACCTTAGTTGTGTTTTGTTACCTTAGTTGTGTTTTGTTACCTTAGTTGTGTTTTGTTACCTTAGTTGTGTTTTTGTTACCTTAGTTGTGTTTTGTTACCTTAGTTGTGTTTTTGTTACCTTAGTTGTGTTTTTGTTACCTTAGTTGTGTTTTGTTACCTTAGTTGTGTTTTTGTTACCTTAGTTGTGTTTTTGTTACCTTAGTTGTGTTTTTGTTACCTTAGTTGTGTTTTTGTTACCTTAGTTGTGTTTTTGTTACCTTAGTTGTGTTTTTGTTACCTTAGTTGTGTTTTTGTTACCTTAGTTGTGTTTTTGTTACCTTAGTTGTGTTTTTGTTACCTTAGTTGTGTTTTGTTACCTTAGTTGTGTTTTTGTTACCTTAGTTGTGTTTTTGTTACCTTAGTTGTGTTTTTGTTACCTTAGTTGTGTTTTTCGTTACCTTAGTTGTGTTTTTGTTACCTTAGTTGTGTTTTTGTTACCTTAGTTGTGTTTTTGTTACCTTAGTTGTGTTTTGTTACCTTAGTTGTGTTTTTGTTACCTTAGTTGTGTTTTTGTTACCTTAGTTGTGTTTTTGTTACCTAGTTGTGTTTTGTTACCTTAGTTGTGTTTTTGTTACCTTAGTTGTGTTTTTGTTACCTTAGTTGTGTTTTTGTTACCTTAGTTGTGTTTTTGTTACCTTAGTTGTGTTTTTGTTACCTTAGTTGTGTTTTGTTACCTTAGTTGTGTTTTTGTTACCTTAGTTGTGTTTTTGTTACCTTAGTTGTGTTTTTGTTACCTTAGTTGTGTTTTGTTACCTTAGTTGTGTTTTTGTTACCTTAGTTGTGTTTTTGTTACCTTAGTTGTGTTTTGTTACCTTAGTTGTGTTTTTGTTACCTTAGTTGTGTTTTTGTTACCTTAGTTGTGTTTTTGTTACCTTAGTGTGTTTTTGTTACCTTAGTTGTGTTTTTGTTACCTTAGTTGTGTTTTTGTTACCTTAGTTGTGTTTTTGTTACCTTAGTTGTGTTTTTGTTACCTTAGTTGTGTTTTTGTTACCTTAGTTGTGTTTTTGTTACCTTAGTTGTGTTTTTGTTACCTTAGTTGTGTTTTTGTTACCTTAGTTGTGTTTTTGTTACCTTAGTTGTGTTTTTGTTACCTTAGTTGTGTTTTTGTTACCTTAGTTGTGTTTTTGTTACCTTAGTTGTGTTTTTGTTACCTTAGTTGTGTTTTTGTTACCTTAGTTGTGTTTTGTTACCTTAGTTGTGTTTTAGTTACCTTAGTTGTGTTTTTGTTACCTTAGTTGTGTTTTGTTACCTTAGTTGTGTTTTTGTTACCTTAGTTGTGTTTTTGTTACCTTAGTTGTGTTTTTGTTACCTTAGTTGTGTTTTTGTTACCTTAGTTGTGTTTTTGTTACCTTAGTTGTGTTTTTGTTACCTTAGTTGTGTTGTTTGTTACCTTAGTTGTGTTTTTGTTACCTTAGTTGTGTTTTGTTACCTTAGTTGTGTTTTTGTTACCTTAGTTGTGTTTTTGTTACCTTAGTTGTGTTTTTGTTACCTTAGTTGTGTTTTTGTTACCTTAGTTGTGTTTTTGTTACCTTAGTTGTGTTTTTGTTACCTTAGTTGTGTTTTTTGTTACCTTAGTTGTGTTTTTGTTACCTTAGTTGTGTTTTGTTACCTTAGTTGTGTTTTTGTTACCTTAGTTGTGTTTTGTTACCTTAGTTGTGTTTTTGTTACCTTAGTTGTGTTTTTGTTACCTTAGTTGTGTTTTTGTTACCTTAGTTGTGTTTTTGTTACCTTAGTTGTGTTTTTGTTACCTTAGTTGTGTTTTTGTTACCTTAGTTGTGTTTTTGTACCTTAGTTGTGTTTTTGTTACCTTAGTTGTGTTTTTGTTACCTTAGTTGTGTTTTTGTTACCTTAGTTGTGTTTTTGTTACCTTAGTTGTGTTTTTGTTACCTTAGTTGTGTTTTTGTTACCTTAGTGTGTTTTTGTTACCTTAGTTGTGTTTTGTTACCTTAGTTGTGTTTTTGTTACCTTAGTTGTGTTTTGTTACCTTAGTTGTGTTTTTGTTACCTTAGTTGTGTTTTTGTTACCTTAGTTGTGTTTTTGTTACCTTAGTTGTGTTTTTGTTACCTTAGTTGTGTTTTTGTTACCTTAGTTGTGTTTTTGTTACCTTAGTTGTGTTTTTGTTACCTTAGTTGTGTTTTTGTTACCTTAGTTGTGTTTTTGTTACCTTAGTTGTGTTTTTGTTACCTTAGTTGTGTTTTTGTTACCTTAGTTGTGTTTTTGTTACCTTAGTTGTGTTTTTGTTACCTTAGTTGTGTTTTTGTTACCTTAGTTGTGTTTTTGTTACCTTAGTTGTGTTTTTGTTACCTTAGTTGTGTTTTTGTTACCTTAGTTGTGTTTTTGTTACCTTAGTTGTGTTTTGTTACCTTAGTTGTGTTTTGTTACCTTAGTTGTGTTTTTGTTACCTTAGTTGTGTTTTTGTTACCTTAGTTGTGTTTTTGTTACCTTAGTTGTGTTTTTGTTACCTTAGTTGTGTTTTTGTTACCTTAGTTGTGTTTTTGTTACCTTAGTTGTGTTTTTGTTACCTTAGTTGTGTTTTTGTTACCTTAGTTGTGTTTTTGTTACCTTAGTTGTGTTTTTGTTACCTTAGTTGTGTTTTTGTTACCTTAGTTGTGTTTTTGTTACCTTAGTTGTGTTTTTGTTACCTTAGTTGTGTTTTTGTTACCTTAGTTGTGTTTTGTTACCTTAGTTGTGTTTTTGTTACCTTAGTTGTGTTTTTGTTACCTTAGTTGTGTTTTTGTTACCTTAGTTGTGTTTTTGTTACCTTAGTTGTGTTTTTGTTACCTTAGTTGTGTTTTTGTTACCTTAGTTGTGTTTTTGTTACCTTAGTTGTGTTTTTGTTACCTTAGTTGTGTTTTTGTTACCTTAGTTGTGTTTTGTTACCTTAGTTGTGTTTTTGTTACCTTAGTTGTGTTTTTGTTACCTTAGTTGTGTTTTTGTTACCTTAGTTGTGTTTTTGTTACCTTAGTTGTGTTTTTGTTACCTTAGTTGTGTTTTTGTTACCTTAGTTGTGTTTTTGTTACCTTAGTTGTGTTTTTGTTACCTTAGTTGTGTTTTTGTTACCTTAGTTGTGTTTTTGTTACCTTAGTTGTGTTTTTGTTACCTTAGTTGTGTTTTTGTTACCTTAGTTGTGTTTTTGTTACCTTAGTTGTGTTTTGTTACCTTAGTTGTGTTTTTGTTACCTTAGTTGTGTTTTTGTTACCTTAGTTGTGTTTTTGTTACCTTAGTTGTGTTTTTGTTACCTTAGTTGTGTTTTTGTTACCTTAGTTGTGTTTTTGTACCTTAGTTGTGTTTTTGTTACCTTAGTTGTGTTTTTGTTACCTTAGTTGTGTTTTGTTACCTTAGTTGTGTTTTGTTACCTTAGTTGTGTTTTTGTTACCTTAGTTGTGTTTTTGTTACCTTAGTTGTGTTTTTGTTACCTTAGTTGTGTTTTTGTTACCTTAGTTGTGTTTTTGTTACCTTAGTTGTGTTTTTGTTACCTTAGTTGTGTTTTTGTTACCTTAGTTGTGTTTTTGTTACCTTAGTTGTGTTTTTGTTACCTTAGTTGTGTTTTTGTTACCTTAGTTGTGTTTTGTTACCTTAGTTGTGTTTTTGTTACCTTAGTTGTGTTTTTGTTACCTTAGTTGTGTTTTGTTACCTTAGTTGTGTTTTTGTTACCTTAGTTGTGTTTTTGTTACCTTAGTTGTGTTTTTGTTACCTTAGTTGTGTTTTGTTACCTTAGTTGTGTTTTTGTTACCTTAGTTGTGTTTTTGTTACCTTAGTTGTGTTTTTGTTACCTTAGTTGTGTTTTTGTTACCTTAGTTGTGTTTTTGTTACCTTAGTTGTGTTTTTGTTACCTTAGTTGTGTTTTTGTTACCTTAGTTGTGTTTTGTTACCTTAGTTGTGTTTTGTTACCTTAGTTGTGTTTTTGTTACCTTAGTTGTGTTTTTGTTACCTTAGTTGTGTTTTTGTTACCTTAGTTGTGTTTTTGTTACCTTAGTTGTGTTTTGTTACCTTAGTTGTGTTTTTGTTACCTTAGTTGTGTTTTTGTTACCTTAGTTGTGTTTTGTACCTTAGTTGTGTTTTTGTTACCTTAGTTGTGTTTTTGTTACCTTAGTTGTGTTTTTGTTACCTTAGTTGTGTTTTTGTTACCTTAGTTGTGTTTTGTTACCTTAGTTGTGTTTTTGTTACCTTAGTTGTGTTTTTGTTACCTTAGTTGTGTTTTGTTACCTTAGTTGTGTTTTAGTTACCTTAGTTGTGTTTTGGTTACCTTAGTTGTGTTTTTGTTACCTTAGTTGTGTTTTTGTACCTTAGTTGTGTTTTTGTTACCTTAGTTGTGTTTTTGTTACCTTAGTTGTGTTTTTGTTACCTTAGTTGTGTTTTTGTTACCTTAGTTGTGTTTTTGTTACCTTAGTTGTGTTTTTGTTACCTTAGTTGTGTTTTTGTTACCTTAGTTGTGTTTTTGTTACCTTAGTTGTGTTTTTGTTACCTTAGTTGTGTTTTTGTTACCTTAGTTGTGTTTTTGTTACCTTAGTTGTGTTTTTGTTACCTTAGTTGTGTTTTTGTTACCTTAGTTGTGTTTTGTTACCTTAGTTGTGTTTTTGTTACCTTAGTTGTGTTTTTGTTACCTTAGTTGTGTTTTTGTTACCTTAGTTGTGTTTTTGTTACCTTAGTTGTGTTTTTGTTACTTAGTTGTGTTTTGTTACCTTAGTTGTGTTTTTGTTACCTTAGTTGTGTTTTGTTACCTTAGTTGTGTTTTGTTACCTTAGTTGTGTTTTTGTTACCTTAGTTGTGTTTTTGTTACCTTAGTTGTGTTTTGTTACCTTAGTTGTGTTTTTGTTACCTTAGTTGTGTTTTTGTTACCTTAGTTGTGTTTTTGTTACCTGAGTTGTGTTTTTGTTACCTTAGTTGTTGTTTTGTTACCTTAGTTGTGTTTTTGTTACCTTAGTTGTGTTTTGTTACCTTAGTTGTGTTTTGTTACCTTAGTTGTGTTTTTGTTACCTTAGTTGTGTTTTTGTTACCTAGTTGTGTTTTTGTTACCTTAGTTGTGTTTTGTTACCTTAGTTGTGTTTTTGTTACCTTAGTTGTGTTTTGTTACCTTAGTTGTGTTTTTGTTACCTTAGTTGTGTTTTTGTTACCTTAGTTGTGTTTTGTTACCTTAGTTGTGTTTTGTTACCTTAGTTGTGTTTTTGTTACCTTAGTTGTGTTTTGTTACCTTAGTTGTGTTTTAGTTACCTTAGTTGTGTTTTTGTTACCTTAGTTGTGTTTTTGTTACCTTAGTTGTGTTTTGTTACCTTAGTTGTGTTTTTGTTACCTTAGTTGTGTTTTTGTTACCTTAGTTGTGTTTTTGTTACCTTAGTTGTGTTTTTGTTACCTTAGTTGTGTTTTTGTTACCTTAGTTGTGTTTTTGTTACCTTAGTTGTGTTTTTGTTACCTTAGTTGTGTTTTTGTTACCTTAGTTGTGTTTTTGTTACCTTAGTTGTGTTTTTGTTACCTCAGTTGTGTTTTTGTTACCTTAGTTGTGTTTTTGTTACCTTAGTGTGTTTTTGTTACCTTAGTTGTGTTTTTGTTACCTTAGTTGTGTTTTTGTTACCTTAGTTGTGTTTTGTTACCTTAGTTGT
>JAHPZR010019168.1:10000-13634 GCA_019787425.1 Platygyra sinensis | reverse complement strand
CTTTTATGCATAAGCTGTACACTACATCATTAACTGTAATACAAAATGGCATTTTCACTGTGTTCTGACCTGTATTTTGTACAACCTGTATTAAGCGGTCAACCTGTATTAAGCGGTCACTTAGCCATTCCCCAAGGGTGACCGCTTAATACAGGTCAGGGCTCGAAATTGCGACTCACTGGTCGCCAATGCGACCAAAAATTGAGCACTGGCGACTAAATTTTCAGAACTGGTCGCCAGCTGGCATATGTATTTTGTCCCATAACTAAATAAAACCACGACACAACTTTTGTTTTTAAATCTTTTGATTAGAAAATCAATCGGATACGGTAGCTCACCTTTCCGTTTCTAGTAAAATCATGTCTGAACATTGCAAGAGAATGGAAAAAATTGAATGTATTTCGACACGTTGATACTACGTTTACAGCGCACCATATTGTTTCAGCGGCTTCTTCTCCCGGTCAGAGAATGGTACAAGCAACGTGGTTGTGTAGGGGCCTCAGGGCTAAGTATGGCGTTTATCGGCAGCGAAAGGCATTGTAGGCTCGATTACCAGCCCCTGTTCGGGGAGGGTAGACCAGACATGAGAGAACGGCGGAAATCGAGCCTAAAGGCGTTGAGAAAAGCAAATTGAAAATAAAAAACGGCAGTTCGAAGAATTGAAGTAACAAAGAGAAAATACACAAGGACCTATGTTTGTCCGAAGGTGATGGTTTTCTCCATAATCATGTTAAATGAAGCGAAGCATAAAATGTTTGGCTGATCTCCAGTATAATAGCCACAGCTGACGGCACATTTCGCTTATTCGACTTTGTCACATAAATCTTCTCCTGGTTCCTTTTTTTTCTATAATTCTCTGGTTCTCTGGTTCTTGTGGTTCTTGTGGTTCTCGTGGTTCTCTTGGTTCTCTGGTTCTTGCGGTTCTTGTGGTTCTTGTGGTTCTCTGGTTCTTGTGGTTCTCGTGGTTCTTGTGGTTCTTGTGGTTCTCGTGGTTCTCGCGGTTCTCTGGTTCTTGTGGTTCTTGTAGTTCTCTGGTTCTTGTGGTTCTCATAGTTATTGTGGCTTTCTGGTTCTTGTGGTTGGTTACCCTGTTGCACTAGTTGCCAGATCTCCAGCGATTGGCACGGCATGTGACCTTTCCCGCTCAATTTCAAGATGGCGGGCGAGGAAGAAATTCGTTCCGTTCAGGATCTTGAAAAAAGGCTTTCCAGTGTTTCGTTCCCATTCCAAGAGATCGTTCCACAAAGTGTTATTGAGTGGTTTGATATTTTTGCGAGAAGTCATGGCACCACTAGGGAGCTGTTGTTAGTCAGTGAACTCGCATCGACGAGTGCTTTGATCAGCAAAACAACACTTGAAGTCTTTCCGTCCTACGAGGAAAAAGGAAACTTGTTCTTCATTGCCGTGGCATAATCAGGGTCCGGAAAATCAGCCACGTGCCATCACGGGTGTATTGATCCCATTGTGGAACACTTGGAAGCTAAACTTGGGAAGAGCATTGCCCTGGACGAGACCTCAGCAAACAGTTTATTCGACCACTTCGTGTCTGGTGACTCTGGTGTCTCATTCGTTTTTGACCAAAATCTCTGGTACATCTAAGTCAAACCAAGTGAATCTCAGTATGGAGAGGCTTTGCAAATGCTTCGATGGCGATTGTTGGAACATCCTAAAGGAGAAGCAAGGGCAAACACAGTGGTGTTTCCTCTGCAAGGGCCTCGCTTACCACAAGCACAGAAGAACCAGAGAACCACGAGAAGTTCAGAACCACAAGAACCACAAGAACCAGAGAACCACAAGAACCACAAGAACCACAAGAACCAGAGAACCACGAGAACCATGAGAACCATGAGAACCACGAGAACCACGAGAACCACGAGAACCACGAGAACCACAGGAACCACAAGAACCACAAGAACCAGAGAACCACAAGAACCAGAGAACCACAAGAACCACAAGAACCACAAGAACCGCAAGAACCACAGGAACCAAAGGAACCACAAGAACCAGAGAACCACGAGAACCACAAGAACCAGAAGAACTACAAGAACCAGAGAACCACAAGAACCAAGAGAACCACAAGAACCAAGAGAACCACGAGAACCACGAGAACCACGAGAACCACGAGAACCACGAGAACCACGAGAACCACGAGAACCACAAGAACCAGAGAAACACAAGAACCAGAAGAACCACGAGAACCAGAGAACCAGAAGACCCAGAGAACCACAAGAACCAAGCAAGTCACAAGAACCAGAAGAACCATGAGAACCAGAAGCACCAAAAGAACCAGGAGAACCAGAAGAACCACGAGAACCACGAGAACCACGAGAACCACGAGAACCACGAGAACCACGAGAACCACGAGAACCACGAGAACCACGAGAACCAGAAGAACCAGAAGAACCAGAAGAACCAGAGAACCAGAGAACCACAAGAACAAGAGAGCCACAAGAACGAGAAGAACCATGAGAACCAGAGAACCAGAGAACCACAAGAACCACGAGAACTATGGAAAAAAATTAGGAACCAGGAGAAGATCTCATGTGACAAAGTCGAATAAGCAAAATGTGACATCAGCTGTGGCTATTACACTGGAGGTCAGCCAAACGTTTTATGCTTCGCTTCATTTAACATAATTATGGAGAAAATCATCAGCTTCGGACCAGAGACATATCACCTGAGAACAACAGTAACTTTATAACTAGGTTTTACTCGTGCTGTTTCTAATTGTGTTCGTTCTTCAATTGTGCCGGACTTTTCTTGCATGCAAAGTAACGTATAAAGTCATGTTTTTGTGTAAGTTATATATAAAATAAGTTGGCGACCAAAGTTTTTCTGTTAGTCGCCAGCTGGCTCCCGAAAGAAAAAGTTAATTTTGAGCCCTGCAGGTTCGACTGTAGTTTGCATTAAAATAAGATGTGTAGGCGCGTAGAGAAGTAGAGGTGTATAACATTCCAGGATGAATTTGAGCAGTGTAAAAGGAAAGCATAACGGGGGGTTACAACTCTAACAAACGCTGTTTCGGGACAAAGCCAATCTGGAGATTTCTGTGGGAATCGGGACACTTGGAAATTTTTCCGGGAAAAGTGCGATAATTCTGGGAGATTGCAAAAAAAAATCGGGACATCCAAGGAAATTTTATTGGACGATTCCCAAAACTTCGGGACGACTTAATTTAAGACCTGGTATTGCTCAAACAGCATTTGTTAGAGTTGTCACCCCCCGTAAGCATATAAGGTTAAACAGAGGAATGAAAATGTAGGAAAATTAAGAAGTTTTTAGAATAACTTTAGAAAAAGAAATCAATGACTTCTTATTAAGAAAAAGTCAATGCATTCTGAAACAGAGTGATGGAATAGCAGTCAAAGTGTAATTACGTTACAAAGAGGAAGTGTACATAACAGAAACATTCTGAAAAAAAATAAGAAAAAAACTGAAAGGTGAATATAATCAAGGATATGTTTACACACGTACACATACACGTACACACATATAAGGGGAAATAAAACAAGGCAGAATTTCAAAAAGGCTGTAACATGCACTCAAAGGCTAGACTAAAAACATTGAAAATGGTGAGGTGTTGGTTTATAGATGTAGAACTCTATGAAAACATCTACACAACATAGGGTGTCCA
>JAHPZR010019168.1:0-5000 GCA_019787425.1 Platygyra sinensis | reverse complement strand
TTTGCTTTTAATAGAAGTACTGTAAACACTTGTTTTCACATTTGTACAAAAACGCTACTTCTCACTACTCGTTTTCAATATAAATTGATGGAACACCCGGGGATATTTGATCTGATTTGACCAAGTTTTGGGGTCCCACAGTGGGGATTTTGACTTAAAGTTCTCCCGAAAAGTTAAATGCCCCACATATGCCCCCCCCCCCCCCCACCCTCGGGCTTAACACTCATAGATCCCTTATTTGCACTGCTGTGTTTTGATTTTATTAGCACTTTCTTTGGTTGCAGAGTTTTCTATAAATTTTTCATCCACCAAATGTTTCATTTCATGCTTGGTGGCCTTATGTTTAGTTTTCTCGCCACTGGACCGGGTGGTCTCTGTTCAAGCCCTGGCTGGGGACATTGTGTTGTGTTCTTGGGCACGACACTTCACTCTCACAGTGACTCTCTCCACCCAGTCATAAATGCTGGGGGTACAGGTGAATTTAATGCTATAGGTGTGACCTTGCGATGGACGAACATCACGTCCATGGGGAGTAGAAAAATTCCAAGAAGCCAAATACCACTGAAACTGGCGTAAGCACCGGCTTGATTGGCTTCTTGGCTCGTATGCAGACTTAACCTACCTTTTCTGCACCTCAGTATACTACAGATGTAACGAGTGGTACGTGGGATCATTATTTTGAAACTTGGGGGTATCACTTGGGTTTTACCGCAGTTTTAACTGGGGCATACTCATTCATGAGAAACAATTGGACTTGTAATCGCATAGGAGTGAAAATATTTGATGGATTTTATAAAGGACATTACAATAATTATTGCACAGGCATGGCACTCCTGAGAAACTCCATGTGAGTTAAGGGTTACAAGTTTAGCTGGAAATCTTGGATTTCATTACTTCCTAGGATGCTCTGTTGAACAAAACTACTCGAAACTTGGCAGAAATTCAAATCAAAGACCTGGGTGTAAAGGAACAGCTACGGTAAGTATAGACTGAGACATTATTTGTATTGGATTTCATAAATCGTAAGAGTTGCTGCTAATAACAATGAAATAAATAATGTTCATGTAATATTATGATCAGAGTTCAAGGCTAAATTTTTACTCTTCTCTAATTTGTTGTTGCTCCTCTTTTCAGCACCAACTTGCCCAGAGGAAAACGAGCTCTTTCATTTCTGAACAGGGTATGTCTGTTTTTTTTTTTTCCTTTTTCCTGTTTTTTTTTTTAAGAGAACAAACAGGATGCTACAATTTCATGGTTTTATTTCCCTTATTTTATTTCTGTCACTATATAGTACAAAACCCCCTTGGAAAAGTTCCACTGTTTGAAGAAAACAGTTACCATAGTGACTGACAGAAAGATGAAGACTCCAGATGGTTAGTAAAATGTGCATAACTAGTTACTTAGCCTGCGTGGAGCAGAAACGTCAACTATCATGTCGGTAATGTGTTCACTTGCGTCTTCCCAGTAGTGTCTATTTTGCTATTTGCCAAGCTCAAAGACGGCAGGTTGAGAGTTTAATCACTATGTTACACTGGATCGCTAGATAAAAAAATATATTTACTTCTCGTAAACTGACTTCATGGTCCATACTGTAGGTTAGGCACGAAGCATTTCTCGCGTTCTTTTTATGGCCTAAGCCTGAAGCTTGTGGGCCATAAAACGAAACGTTTTACTGTAACTGAGCATTGAGAAAACCTGGTGCTAAATCACGAAACATCCTGATGTCAAAACAGCTTCAAGGACAGTGGAATGCAGCCTGCGAAATTGACCAATCACAAACCGAGGCGTAGTGGCCTCATAACTAGTGCGTTCGGGGTCTTTGTGCAGGTACCGGAAAGCTTTGTATTTTTGGTATCTTGGGATTAGTCTTTATTTGGAGTTGTTTTGTTTCCTGTCTTTTATTTCTTTTGTTTTAACGTAAGCTTACGTAATCTGGGCTCCGGTACTCACTGAAGGAACCTGTGTTCGTCTCTGGATCGAGCAGCCCGGTGTCGAATCCTAGTCAAGGTCCTGGGCAAGACACTCTCACGGTGCCTCTCTCCACCTAGGTGTATAAAAGGGTACCGGCAAATTTAATGCTAAGGAGTAACTCAGGCGTTTTTCTTCGAATCGAGCGGCTCTCATTTCGAACCCCGCCAAGACACTTTACTCTCACAAAGCCTCTCTCCACCTAGGTGTATAAATAGGTACATGTACCGTAGTTTTTCTCCCAAGGTAACTGCTTGTAATTTATTTTAAAAATTGTATACGCTTCAGTGGTTCTCGCGAGATGAGACTCCCGTCTCTCGAGACGAGAGCTTTTGAGCGGTACTGTAAAATAATCACTTTTTAAGAGGTGTTCACCGTATTGATTAACTTGGTTCCAAATTTGTTTACTTTACTTACTTTGACCCTTTTATTTATTTTACCAGATACTGCCGACGCCATCACAGTGGACGATCTTCTTCCAGCTCTGATTTTTTTAATCATCAAATCGGACATTCCAAATTGGTTAGTGTAAGAAACTTATGTACATTACAGTGATCAATATTTCCGTCAAAGTCCAAAACTGGTAGTAAGGTTGAGGCCCAGAAATTTTGTGTTTATCAGCCTGAGCTGATAATGATTCCCGGTGTGAGAGTGTTTGCAGATGATGCCTAGTAAAACATGCCCTGAAATGATCACGCCTGGGAACGTTCCCTCATAAGAATAATGTGAATTAAGGACGTTCGCGCCCAAAGTTTCCCACGTACAGATTTTTTTTAAAACTTTGACTGCAGGTAGAAAATGATAAGATTACATTAAAAACGTAAAAAAATTGGGGTCACCGAACTCGTTTTGAAGATAAGGCGCATCACAGACCATAGCATTTCTAGGATTTCCAGTCACTCGAGGCGATTTTGGCCGGATTCATTACTATTGGCATATATTTAAGTTGAAGAATCGTATTTAAGGTACGTGTGTTTAACACAACATATATAGGCCAATTTGATAGATCTTTGCTATATGTGTCATTAAATCAGCTAGAATTAGCCTTTAAAAAAATGTAACTTCTAAATTACGCACACCTGCATCCATGTATCAATTCGACCCTATGTGAATAGTGTATGATAAATAATTAAAACTTCCCACGTACAGAATTTTTTGTTTTTTAGTATGATGTAAAGAATCAGAAAGAAAGTGATCAGCCGAAAAAAAAAAACAGACATACCTGTTTTTCAGAAATGCAAGAGCTAGAGCTCGTTTTCCGCGGGCAAGTTGGTGCTGAAAGAGGAGTTCAACAACAATTAGAGAAGAGTAACAATTTAGGCCTTGAACTCTGATCATAATATTACATGACATTATTTATTTCATTGTTATTAGCACCAACTCTTACGATTTATCGAATCCAATACAAATAATGTCTCAGATCTTTACTTACCGTAGCTGTTCCTTTAACACCAGTCTTTTGTTTGAATTTCTGCCAGTTTTCCCGAGTAGTTTTGTTCAACAGAGCATCCTAGGAAGTATGAAATCCAAGATTTCCAGCTAAACTCCATGTGAGTTAAGGTTACAAGTTTAGCTGGAAATCTTGGATTTCATTGTACTTCCTAGGATGCGTCTGTTGAACAACCTACTCGAACTTGGCAGAAATTTCAATCAAACACCTGTCGTGTAAAGAACCAGCTACGGTAAGTATAGACTGAGACATTATTTGTATTGGATTCATAATCGTAAGAGCTTGCTGCTAATAACATGAAATAAATAATGTTTCATGTAATAGTATGGGTGCAGAGTTCAAGCTAAATTTTTTACTCTGCTCTATTTGTTGTGCTCCTCTTTTCAGCACCACTTGCCGCCAAGGGACAAACGAGCGTCTTTTCATTTCGTGAACAGAGGATGTTCCTGTTTTTTTTTTTCGGACTGATCACTTTCTGTGTCGTAGAAGATATAACAATAGTAGCGTCGAAATACACATACAAGGGGGGTTAAACACAGATTCATTGGTTGACATATAGGGGGAAGTTTTAATTATTATCATACGCTATTCACATAGTTCGAATTGATACCTGGATGCAGGTGTGCGTAATTTAGAAGTTACATTTTTTAAAAGGCTAATTCTAGCTGATTTAATGACACATATAGCAAAGATCTATCAAATTGGCCTATATATGTGTGTTAAACACACATACCTTAAATACGATTCTTCAACTTAAATATATGCCAATAGTAATGATCCGGCCAAAATCGCCTCGAGTGACTGGAAATCCTAGAAATGCTATGGTCTGTGATGCGCCTTATCTTCAAAACGAGTTCGTTGACCCCAATTTTTTTACGTTTTTAATGTAATCTTATCATTTTCCTACCTGCAGTCAAAGTTTTAAAAAAAATCTGTCCGTGGGAAACTTTGGGCGCGAACGTCCTTAATTCACATTATTCTTATGAGGGAACGTTTCCTAGTCGTGAATCATTTGCAGGGCATGTTTTACTAGCATCATCGCCAACACTCTCACACCGGGATCATTATCAGGCTCAGGCTGATAAACACAAAATTTCTGGGCCTCAACCTTACACCAGTTTTGGACTTGACGGAAATCATTGATCACTTGTATGTACTAAGTTTCCTTACCTAACCAATTTGTAATGTCCGATTTGATGATTAAAAAAATCAGAGCTGGAAGAAGATCCGTCCAATGTGAGGGGGGGGGGCGGGGCCGTCGGCAGTATCGGTAAAATAAATAAAAGGGTCAAAGTAAGTAAGTAAACAAATTTGAACACAGTTTAATCAATACGGTGAACACCTCTTAAAAGTGATTTATTTTCAGTACCGCTCAAAAGCTCTCGTCTCGAGAGACGGAGTCTCATCTCGCGAGAACCACTGAAGCGTATACATTTTTAAAATAAATTAAAGCAGTTACCTTGGGAGAAACTACGGTACATGTACCTATCTATACACCTAGGTGGGAGATAGCTTTGTGAGAGTAAGTGTCTTGGCTCGGGGTTCGAAATGAGACCGCTCCGATTCGAAGAAAACGCTGAGT
>JAHPZR010019166.1:2500-55361 GCA_019787425.1 Platygyra sinensis | reverse complement strand
AAGCCACTAAAATGGAAAAAGATGCACAACAACGAAGGAAAGAATCCTTTGGAACTTATAGAAGATCTAGATATGACGGGATACAGTGAAGGGAAGAAAAATAACATCAACGACATGCGCCAACAAATGGAAAAGATGGGCTCAAGTCAGTTGCTCCAAAACTTTTTTAGGTAACAGTTTTTCAATCATTAATCACACTAATTTATTTCAGTTTTCATAGGTTTGGGACTGACTCGTTTATGTTGTTACACATATACAGCAAACCCTCTACCGCCACACAGTCCAACTTCCTAACAGACATAAACACTGATTGTTAAATTTCCCAGTAGCGGCGTTTCTCAAAAGTTAAGACGACATGAGTTTATTTAATGAAATCTCCAACTGCTGTGGAGCGCTTTGAGCTTTCCTATGTCCCATCGAGGTGCTCCTTGTTGGTGAAATTTAATAACTACATGTCCAAGCAATCTTCTATGTCGACTCTCTCCTTGCAAAACTGTAAAAAACGAGAAATTTCTAACCTAGTTTTTGTCCACAATCTCCGAGCGAAATCTCTTCACCCTCTCAACAATTTGCTTTACCTTACCTTTAGCCTAAAAACCAGTTTTTCTTGTTCTCTTCTAGCCAAAATCGGCACGGGATGGTGATTATAGTGTATGATACCTCAGCCAATCAAATTGCAGCCTTTGCATTAGTTTACGAATAAAATTCTAATGAAATTGCATCGATTATTGTAAAGCTATGGAGAATTTATTTATACCAAACAAGAAAAACTCTGGCTTGTTGAGCCCAGTAAGCCGGCATGCAATTACAAGGAAGAGTGCAATTAACAATACAATCACAACATGACCTATCATGCTGGTAATAGTTCATAACTGAAACTATATCCAGACAAGAAAAGGAAAAATAAGTTCAGCTGCGCAATGCTTCATATTACTCAATATTGTGTAGCAGAAAGGCAATGAGAAACGGGCCATAATAAACTTCAAATGAATGCATTGTGCAACAATATGTAACATTTGCATCTAAATTTGAGCTCTGTGCTGCAAAGGTTAAACCGTTTTGTTTTGTTTTTTTAGTTTTGATTTGTTAGTGCCGTGAAGCCCAAAGGAACTTAGTGCCCTCATCCAACATCTCTTCATGCAGTTGACTAGACGTAATACGAGCTCTGCGTTAGATGACAAGCTCGTTTTTTCTCGTAAACTGGAGTCGACGTAAACAACAGATTCACCAGTAACTGCAAACGACTATTGTCTTCCTTGGACAGAGATGAGGGGGGCATGTGTCTCAAGTGTCTTAAAGACCTTCCAGGTGTCCAGTTCAGTTATGGTTCAATGCGAAAGATTTGAACTTACAAGAATGAGCCAAGAAGCTGAATTTATCAATCAGTAAGGTTAAACAAACTTTATCGCTTTTAAGATTTTATCTGATTCTAGGGCTGCAACTTGGACACGACCTTACCTAGTAGAGGGGTTTTGAAATACCACGAACTTAGTTCCAGTCTCTAGAGTAAATATATAGAATGTAAATATTGTTGTAAAGTACGAAAATGAGGTTAAGGTGGTAATTTCCGAAACTTATTATATTCATTTTCAAAAGTTTTCAGTTAAAGGGGCATACTTCATTGAACAAGCTTGAAGAAATTTTACTCTTGATAATGGGGACAGGAAATTGTTCATAACGAGCTTCAAAAGAGTGCAAGATGATACTGCAGTTTGCTCTAACGAGAGGAAAGGCCAATCCAATAATTAGGTCGACTGTTACATTACACATATGACATGGGATGTCCTGGTCCTTGTCAGAGAAACAGAAAATTGAAAACCTCTTGAACCAGGGTAGATATCGCCTTTTGTAAAGTTATGCTGCTACAGTCACTGAGTCACCCTTTTTATTATTACGTAAACGACTAGAAATGGCTGCAGACTATTTAACTGCGCTCTTCGTTATTGTGTAATATTGCTTAACTGTCGTTTTATAAGTTTAGTATTGGCATTTCTTAGGTCCTAACATTTACATAGAAATGTCCCAACTAAAAGAGGAATTAATGGGGTGCATATCTGCATCACGTTACAACTTCTCCAGTTCTCATCTGCAGTGCTAGTTACATTGTTATCTCTATTTACCCACCCCTTACCCCCTTAGACGTTCTTATGACTAAGCAAGCGCATGAAGAGACTGAACTGGTCCTTCAATTCATTTAAAAAAAACATTTATTCTTGATTTTTCTCTTATTTTGTAGTGGATTGTAATATAGTCTATATGCCAAAAGTATTAATATTTTTAACCTAATCTTCGACTGCTTGTTAAACGTATGAGTGTGTTATTAAACGGAAAGTCTTTACTGACTATCTTTGATGTGTTGAAACCTGTGTCTTAGGGGTTGCGAGTTAACATACAGTAGATTGAACTAAACATCGCTATTTGGACCAGTATCCGGTGGTTATTGCAGTTTGCTTGTTTCAATTTTTTTCACTACCTCTATGAAGTTCCCATGTTGTCGTTGTATTAAACTAGTCAAATTGTCCATTGTTCCACGGATCACAGATTAAGGAAGAGACAGAAATCCAAAAATGAACAAAATTCTATGCGAGGAGGCAAAGTCAATGAAGCTGGGTCTGATAAGTTAGGAAAGTGGGAAGAGAAAAGAAAGCATTGACCATCACATCTCCACCTCCACTTAACCAAATATTTACACTCTGCCTTCACTCAAATCCACTTTTTCCTTCTGTATCGGAAACTGTGAGCGCGAACAACCCAATGTTAAGATTTTGACGTTTTGTATTCTTTTGCATTCTAACGTTTAGGTGTGCTTATTCGTTCATTAATCGGTTACCGTTTATAGACTGATTTATAGCTTATTTATAAAGTTTAGATAGTAATCTGTGGAACAGTCTACTGAGGATGGCCCATGGACTAGGGGCGGCTTTTTGTACTCAAGTCAAAATTGGATGGGTTCGATTTCCGTCACACCGCACTCTTCTGCAGAGGCCCAAATGCTGTGTGGTGTTGATGCGGGCCCAGGATACGCTAAGGGCGACGGTGGGAGACCCGGAAGCCTCTGCTAGAAACCACGCTTAAAATGGCTGCCAGCCGGGGAAGGCAGTTGTTTGGTTTTCAACTCACGCGAGTAGGGTGCGTTTCCCGTGTTGCTAAAATGGTCGTCCAGACTTGTGATTTTACTTGAAATCAAAGAACTGAACAGAACAAACTTAATAAATGCCTGGTCTTCGGGAACAGTTTGCCTGCATAAATCGAAGGCTGTTTAATACCGTGGAATTCCGAAAGTAACGCCCTCCCCCCCACCCATCCCCCGGAAAAAAAAATGACTCCCCGAAAGCAACGTTAATTTTTTTCCCTTTCTATTGAATCCCGAAAGCAACGGTCCCTCCGAAAGAAGCGGCCTTTTAAAGAAGTCGCTAAAAGAGAAAGTCTCTGTTGTCAACCGAGGTTCATGCGAACAACCTGACTGCCGGACTGAACAATGACTTGAAGAGCTATCTGTGCTTTTTCTGTTTATTTCGAACTGAGTTTTTCTTGAAACTATGATTTAATATATAGATTTAGCTAAGCCTAAAAGAGGAGCTCCTCAGTCATTTTTTTGTTGCTAATGAGAATAATCCAACATGTACGTATGGTAAATGTAAATCAGCAGATCGAGCTGTAAGATGGTGTGATGATGAAAATAGTCCATAAATCTGTAGTATACGCATGTGAAAAGTTGAAAAGGTTTATTTTCTAGCTTGATCCTACCGTGGCTTCAAAGGGACATACACTTTTCTCTCTTTGTTTTTTTTTCTTTCACTTTCGACTTAGCTGCTACTTTCTTGCGACTTAGCTGCTACTTTCTTGCGACTTAGCTGGTACTTTCTTGCGGCTTAGCTGCGACTTTCTTGCGACTTAGCTGCTACTTTCTTGCGACTTAGCTGCGACTTTCTTGCGACTTAGCTGCGACTTTCTTGCGACTTAGCTGCTACTTTCTTGCGACTTAGCTGGTACTTTCTTGCGGCTTAGCTGCGACTTTCTTGCGACTTAGCTGCTACTTTCTTGCGACTTAGCTGCGACTTTCTTGCGACTTAGCTGCTACTTTCTTGCGACTTAGCTGGTACTTTCTTGCGACTTAGCTGGTACTTTCTTGCGGCTTAGCTGCGACTTTCTTGCGACTTAGCTGCTACTTTCTTGCGACTTCTCTGAGGACTCTACCAGCAAAAGCAACAAATTTTAAATTTTGTGGACTTAAGATTGCAATTCCTGAAGGATAGTTGTCCATAATGTTAATTTTTCATACCCTTCCGAAAGCTCCTTCTCCAAGGACTTTAACCTCGGTGCAGTTGTCTAAATTGTCCAGCCACTGACCATTCACTTCCTTTCGTCGAACTTTACTTTCAGCACAGTGCTCGTGTTGTTCTGTGTTCTTTCGCTTTCTTGACCTTATCTGAACAACAAAAAGCAAAAAAGAGAAACATTTACCTTTCACCTTTATTAAGAATACTAACAGCCCAAAGACTTGAATATCTCAGCGCTTAACTTATACTGACATTTCGTGTGAGTAATATGCGTGGCATTCGCGCGAGATTTCTATCATGCGACTGGCCAAGTCCGTGTCGATAGGAAAGATTTAATTTGTTCTGAAAATGCTAACTAGCTGATACAGTGTACATTCACTAGTTTGGCGTCCACATGTAATTATTTCCAGTTGCCCTGGTCCCTTACGGAATATCTTTATCGCTTTCCAACAAAAGCCTTTCCGTTCATGGTAAGGGCTCAGTTTTTAATTTTGTAACTGATACACATGATTTTCATTCTTATTAATTCTGCTCTCGTTCTTTTATCCAACTCTCAAAAGACAAGTGAATATATGAAAGTTGATATATTTTAACTGCGGAGAATGATATGAAGATATGACCGATCATCGCAGTTATTCACACAACTTAAGCAGTTGTGGGTTAGGGATAACTGCCAGGATTAATCATATCTCCATATCATTCTCCGCAGTTCAAATATATTAACTTTCACATATTCACTTGTATTCTTCACCTGACTTACGGAAAGCTGTGTTTTACTGACATCTTTTTCTTACTCAATCTCTCACCTGATCGTTAACTGTTATCTCCTCTTCCTTTACTGTATCCGCGTCACTGAGAACCGAAGAAAAAGTTATTAAGCGTATATCATGATTGGGTTAAAAGAAAAACAATTTCTCATCATAAGAAGACTGACATAATTCACCAAATAAGCTGCTACTGCACCCGGAGGCTGCTATACTCAGCCATTTCGCCAGCATGTTTGATTCTCGCAAACCGATCGAGCGATCGAAATCGCTGCAATCGAAATCGTTGCAATCGAAATCGCTGCAATCGAAATCGCTGCAATCGAAATCGCTGCAATCGAAATCACATTACTAATAATGATTTCTAATAATTATTTCTGAGTCAAAATCTTATTCCTAATTTAACGTATTCCTTAACGTTTTTCGCTGGCTCTTAGTTAACCCGCGAGTCGCTAGCTTTAGGACTGGTGTGTTCGTGTTCTTTCTGAGCTAAGTCTTTTGATGTCGGCATGCAAGGCAGCTTAATTTTTCGTCTGGCTTTTCCCAAAAATGTAGATAAATCCTTCTCGGGAAAAGATACCGTACGTTTCAAAGCATGCTAACTATCTGGAAAACACAAATGCAAGGCCTACCAGCTATCTCTGCTCTAGTATAATTTACGTTGCTCCAGTTTATGCTCACAGCCAGTCACACACAGCTTCAAGATGACGCTCGCTAACTTATTTAGCCAATGGGATTCTGGGATGTCACATGTGACAAAATACAGAATCGCTTAAATACTATGAGCTTTCATGCGTTGCGAAAATATTCCATAAACAGCGTCAGAATTTGATAGGATGTGCCGAAGTCAGCGCTGCGTGCTTTCTAACTTGTCTGGTAACTAACCTTTCATTTACTTATTCTTTCGAGCATTCCGCGCCTTCTCGTTACGTGCGACCGTGTTGTTTACACTGTCCCCATGGACACCGTCCACCGATAGGACGAACGGATAAAACGAGTTTTCTTTCTACTCATAACGGCCCCTGAGTAGATTTTGAAAACGTCGTTTGAAATTATCGCTAAAAAACTTGAAAGTTGCTGTTTCTCGCGATCATATTAACGAGAACGAAAATGAACGGAAATTACAATAAGTCGCCGCCATTGAAGAAAGCAGATCATGCATTCCAAATTAATGTTTTTTTCTCTCATTCGACATCACAAAAGTATTACGTTTGTTGTTTAGCCTTACCTTTTATCGCAACGGTTCGTAGTAAAGTATCCAATAACATTGCTAACAGCAATGAACGCTAACCAGCAAGTTACAAAAACCATTTTCTTCGTTGAGAGCCGAAACTCCAGCTACAACCGAAAACCTGAATTTGTTCTGAAGACTGAAATGTGTGTGTCATAATAGACGTTGTGCTCGTGCGCGCGCGATAGAATGTGGCGAAATACGAGATACAAGTTTTTCCCGTTCTTTTAACTTGTGTGATCAACCCTTCGCGCAACAAAAACTTTTGTTGCGGGTTGAAGAAAGTTGTTGCGAAGAGTAGAGCGCGAGTCTATTTTTGAGCAAGAAAGTTTGGCTTTAATGATTTTTTGTGCAGATAAGGTGACAAGTTGTGCACTGTTTCATTCAGTTTGTTGTCTATTCCATGTGCATGCGAAATCCTGTTGTTTATCGGACCGTTAAAAAGTAGTGTTTTGCTGACTATTAGAGTTGCTATGTAAGCCTGAAATCGGTAGTCTGTTTTGCCTTGGCTTAACAGTATAGCTATGAAGTTTTTCGCCGTTTTCAAATTCACTTTGGTATGCTCTACATCGCTGGCAGTGCTTCCATATTCAATAAGGAACAATAAGGAACAATGCAGTAATGCGCGAAGAGATAATCGAGAACTATTTTAATCTCGAATGTTGTGCCGCGTAGCACTATGAACACAAATGGTGGAACAGAGAATTAACTCTGAAGTGTAAATTAAAGTGCTATGTGAAACCCATGAAAAAACCCACTGGGCGTTAGCCCTAGTAAAGGGAATCAGGGAACCACAGGAGGTAAAGAAAAATGCTTTTGACCTCTAATCCGGAGATCGTGGGTTCGATTCCCAGGTCAAAAGGAAGCGGCGAAAAACTTCATAGCTATACTGTAAAGCCAAGGCAAAAACAGACTACCGATTATTGATAAGAGTCCACGTTGTTTTCAAATATAACAAACTGGCCTGCCGACGCATGCGGCCTAGCGATGTAGCTAGGAAGCTAAGTCGCAAGAAAGTAGCGGGAAAGTAGCAGCTAAGTCGCAGCTAAGTCGCAAGAAAGTAGCAGGAAAGTCGCAGCTAAGTCGCAAGAAAGTAGCAAGTCGCAAGAAAGTGGCAGGAAAGTCATAGCTAAGTCGCAAGAAAGTAGCAGCTAAGTCGCAAGAAAGTAGCAGGAAAGTCACAGCTAAGTCGCAAGAAAGTCGCAGCTAAGTCGCAAGAAGTAGCGGGAAAGTAGAGCTAAGTCGCAGCTAAGTCGCAAGAAAGTAGCAGGAAAGTCGCAGCTAAGTCGCAAGAAAGTAGCAAGTCGCAAGAAGTAGCAGGAAAGTCACAGCTAAGTCGCAAGAAAGTAGCAGCTAAGTCGCAAGAAAGTAGCAGGAAAGTCACAGCTAAGTCGCAAGAAAGTCGCAGCTAAGTCGCAAGAAAGTAGCGGGAAAGTAGAGCTAAGTCGCAGCTAAGTCGCAAGAAAGTAGCAGGAAAGTCGCAGCTAGGTCGCAAGAAAGTAGCAAGTCGCAAGAAAGTAGCAGGAAAGTCACAGCTAAGTCGCAAGAAGTAGCAGCTAAGTCGCAAGAAAGTAGCAGGAAAGTCGCAGCAGCTAAGTCGCAAGAGACGGAAGTAGAGCTAAGTCGCAGCTAAGTCGCAAGAAGTAGCAGGAAGTCGCAGCTAAGTCGCAAGAAAGTAGCAAGTCGCAGAAAGTGCAGAGTCACAGCTAAGTCGCAAGAAAGTAGCAGCTAAGTCGCAAGAAAGTAGCAGGAAAGTCACAGCTAAGTCGCAAGAAAGTCGCAGCTAAGTCGCAAGAAAGTAGCGGGAAAGTAGAGCTAAGTCGCAGCTAAGTCGCAAGAAAGTAGCAGGAAAGTCGCAGCTAGTCGCAAGAAAGTAGCAAGTCGCAAGAAAGTAGCAGGAAAGTCACAGCTAAGTCGCAAGAAAGTAGCAGCTAAGTCGCAAGAAAGTAGCAGGAAAGTCACAGCTAAGTCGCAAGAAAGTCGCAGCTAAGTCGCAAGAAAGTCGCAGCTAAGTCGCAAGAAAGTAGCAGCTAAGTCGCAAGAAAGTCGCAGCTAAGTCGCAAGAAAGTACCAGCTAAGTCGCAAGAAAGTAGCAGCTAAGTCGCAAGAAAGTCGCAGCTAAGTCGCAAGAAAGTAGCAGCTAAGTCGCAAGAAAGTCGCAGCTAAGCCGCAAGAAAGTACCAGCTAAGTCGCAAGAAATTAGCAGCTAAGTCGCAAGAAAGTCGCAGCTAAGTCGCAAGAAAGTCGCAGCTAAGTCGCAAGAAAGTAGCAGCTAAGTCGCAAGAAAGTCGCAGCTAAGTCGCAAGAAAGTACCAGCTAAGTCGCAAGAAAGTAGCAGCTAAGTCGCAAGAAAGTCGCAGCTAAGTCGCAAGAAAGTCGCAGCTAAGTCGCAAGAAAGTAGCAGCTAAGTCGCAAGAAAGTCGCAGCTAAGCCGCAAGAAAGTACCAGCTAAGTCGCAAGAAAGTACCAGCTAAGTCGCAAGAAAGTAGCAGCTAAGTCGCAAGAAAGTCGCAGCTAAGTCGCAAGAAAGTAGCAGCTAAGTCGCAAGAAAGTCGCAGCTAAGCCGCAAGAAAGTACCAGCTAAGTCGCAAGAAAGTAGCAGCTAAGTCGCAAGAAAGTCGCAGCTAAGTCGCAAGAAAGTCGCAGCTAAGTCGCAAGAAAGTAGCAGCTAAGTCGCAAGAAAGTCGCAGCTAAGCCGCAAGAAAGTACCAGCTAAGTCGCAAGAAAGTAGCAGCTAAGTCGCAAGAAAGTAGCAGCTAAGTCGAAAGTGAAAGAAAAAAAACAAAGAGAGAAAAGTGTATGTCCCTTTGAAGCCACGGTAGGATCAAGCTAGAAAATAAACCTTTTCAACTTTTCACATGCGTATACTACAGATTTATGGACTATTTTCATCATCACACCATCTTACAGCTCGATCTGCTGATTTACATTTACCATACGTACATGTTGGATTATTCTCATTAGCAACAAAAAAATGACTGAGGAGCTCCTCTTTTAGGCTTAGCTAAATCTATATATTAAATCATAGTTTCAAGAAAAACTCAGTTCGAAATAAACAGAAAAAGCACAGATAGCTCTTCAAGTCATTGTTCAGTCCGGCAGTCAGGTTGTTCGCATGAACCTCGGTTGACAACAGAGACTTTCTCTTTTAGCGACTTCTTTAAAAGGCCGCTTCTTTCGGAGGGACCGTTGCTTTCGGGATTCAATAGAAAGGGAAAAAAATTAACGTTGCTTTCGGGGAGTCATTTTTTTTTCCGGGGGATGGGTGGGGGGGAGGGCGTTACTTTCGGAATTCCACGGTATTAAACAGCCTTCGATTTATGCAGGCAAACTGTTCCCGAAGACCAGGCATTTATTAAGTTTGTTCTGTTCAGTTCTTTGATTTCAAGTAAAATCACAAGTCTGGACGACCATTTTAGCAACACGGGAAACGCACCCTACTCGCGTGAGTTGAAAACCAAACAACTGCCTTCCCCGGCTGGCAGCCATTTTAAGCGTGGTTTCTAGCAGAGGCTTCCGGGTCTCCCACCGTCGCCCTTAGCGTATCCTGGGCCCGCATCAACACCACACAGCATTTGGGCCTCTGCAGAAGAGTGCGGTGTGACGGAAATCGAACCCATCCAATTTTGACTTGAGTACAAAAAGCCGCCCCTAGTCCATGGGCCATCCTCAGTAGACTGTTCCACAGATTACTATCTAAACTTTATAAATAAGCTATAAATCAGTCTATAAACGGTAACCGATTAATGAACGAATAAGCACACCTAAACGTTAGAATGCAAAAGAATACAAAACGTCAAAATCTTAACATTGGGTTGTTCGCGCTCACAGTTTCCGATACAGAAGGAAAAAGTGGATTTGAGTGAAGGCAGAGTGTAAATATTTGGTTAAGTGGAGGTGGAGATGTGATGGTCAATGCTTTCTTTTCTCTTCCCACTTTCCTAACTTATCAGACCCAGCTTCATTGACTTTGCCTCCTCGCATAGAATTTTGTTCATTTTTGGATTTCTGTCTCTTCCTTAATCTGTGATCCGTGGAACAATGGACAATTTGACTAGTTTAATACAACGACAACATGGGAACTTCATAGAGGTAGTGAAAAAAATTGAAACAAGCAAACTGCAATAACCACCGGATACTGGTCCAAATAGCGATGTTTAGTTCAATCTACTGTATGTTAACTCGCAACCCCTAAGACACAGGTTTCAACACATCAAAGATAGTCAGTAAAGACTTTCCGTTTAATAACACACTCATACGTTTAACAAGCAGTCGAAGATTAGGTTAAAAATATTAATACTTTTGGCATATAGACTATATTACAATCCACTACAAAATAAGAGAAAAATCAAGAATAAATGTTTTTTTTAAATGAATTGAAGGACCAGTTCAGTCTCTTCATGCGCTTGCTTAGTCATAAGAACGTCTAAGGGGGTAAGGGGTGGGTAAATAGAGATAACAATGTAACTAGCACTGCAGATGAGAACTGGAGAAGTTGTAACGTGATGCAGATATGCACCCCATTAATTCCTCTTTTAGTTGGGACATTTCTATGTAAATGTTAGGACCTAAGAAATGCCAATACTAAACTTATAAAACGACAGTTAAGCAATATTACACAATAACGAAGAGCGCAGTTAAATAGTCTGCAGCCATTTCTAGTCGTTTACGTAATAATAAAAAGGGTGACTCAGTGACTGTAGCAGCATAACTTTACAAAAGGCGATATCTACCCTGGTTCAAGAGGTTTTCAATTTTCTGTTTCTCTGACAAGGACCAGGACATCCCATGTCATATGTGTAATGTAACAGTCGACCTAATTATTGGATTGGCCTTTCCTCTCGTTAGAGCAAACTGCAGTATCATCTTGCACTCTTTTGAAGCTCGTTATGAACAATTTCCTGTCCCCATTATCAAGAGTAAAATTTCTTCAAGCTTGTTCAATGAAGTATGCCCCTTTAACTGAAAACTTTTGAAAATGAATATAATAAGTTTCGGAAATTACCACCTTAACCTCATTTTCGTACTTTACAACAATATTTACATTCTATATATTTACTCTAGAGACTGGAACTAAGTTCGTGGTATTTCAAAACCCCTCTACTAGGTAAGGTCGTGTCCAAGTTGCAGCCCTAGAATCAGATAAAATCTTAAAAGCGATAAAGTTTGTTTAACCTTACTGATTGATAAATTCAGCTTCTTGGCTCATTCTTGTAAGTTCAAATCTTTCGCATTGAACCATAACTGAACTGGACACCTGGAAGGTCTTTAAGACACTTGAGACACATGCCCCCCTCATCTCTGTCCAAGGAAGACAATAGTCGTTTGCAGTTACTGGTGAATCTGTTGTTTACGTCGACTCCAGTTTACGAGAAAAAACGAGCTTGTCATCTAACGCAGAGCTCGTATTACGTCTAGTCAACTGCATGAAGAGATGTTGGATGAGGGCACTAAGTTCCTTTGGGCTTCACGGCACTAACAAATCAAAACTAAAAAAACAAAACAAAACGGTTTAACCTTTGCAGCACAGAGCTCAAATTTAGATGCAAATGTTACATATTGTTGCACAATGCATTCATTTGAAGTTTATTATGGCCCGTTTCTCATTGCCTTTCTGCTACACAATATTGAGTAATATGAAGCATTGCGCAGCTGAACTTATTTTTCCTTTTCTTGTCTGGATATAGTTTCAGTTATGAACTATTACCAGCATGATAGGTCATGTTGTGATTGTATTGTTAATTGCACTCTTCCTTGTAATTGCATGCCGGCTTACTGGGCTCAACAAGCCAGAGTTTTTCTTGTTTGGTATAAATAAATTCTCCATAGCTTTACAATAATCGATGCAATTTCATTAGAATTTTATTCGTAAACTAATGCAAAGGCTGCAATTTGATTGGCTGAGGTATCATACACTATAATCACCATCCCGTGCCGATTTTGGCTAGAAGAGAACAAGAAAAACTGGTTTTTAGGCTAAAGGTAAGGTAAAGCAAATTGTTGAGAGGGTGAAGAGATTTCGCTCGGAGATTGTGGACAAAAACTAGGTTAGAAATTTCTCGTTTTTTACAGTTTTGCAAGGAGAGAGTCGACATAGAAGATTGCTTGGACATGTAGTTATTAAATTTCACCAACAAGGAGCACCTCGATGGGACATAGGAAAGCTCAAAGCGCTCCACAGCAGTTGGAGATTTCATTAAATAAACTCATGTCGTCTTAACTTTTGAGAAACGCCGCTACTGGGAAATTTAACAATCAGTGTTTATGTCTGTTAGGAAGTTGGACTGTGTGGCGGTAGAGGGTTTGCTGTATATGTGTAACAACATAAACGAGTCAGTCCCAAACCTATGAAAACTGAAATAAATTAGTGTGATTAATGATTGAAAAACTGTTACCTAAAAAAGTTTTGGAGCAACTGACTTGAGCCCATCTTTTCCATTTGTTGGCGCATGTCGTTGATGTTATTTTTCTTCCCTTCACTGTATCCCGTCATATCTAGATCTTCTATAAGTTCCAAAGGATTCTTTCCTTCGTTGTTGTGCATCTTTTTCCATTTTAGTGGCTTGAAAAGTGGAAATAGGTTCTCGAAGGACGATTTTGACGCTGAAAGAACGCAATGATGCAGAGCGGTATTCCCATCATCGTCAGCGCTTCCAAACCATATTTCTTTTTTACGTCTTTTGAAAGTGGGGACTAGTTTTACATTTCCACTTTTTATTGCCACTGACAAAGCAGACATTCCTGGAATCAATCCTTTTGTTGCTGAATGGGTTCTATCAAAGGTCTGGGGCAGCATACAGTTGATATCTACCTTTCTTTCAATTATAAGGTGCTGCATCACATGAGGGCTCATGGTAGGCAGAGAACAAGCTTTCAGGAGTGCAGTGTAACCTTTTTCGTCTCTCGCCTGCAACTGATCGGTGGAAAAACGCGAGAGCTTTTCCTTGACGTATTCCGCCGAAAGATCGTTACTTCCTCTTTCCTCGCCGTCTTTCCTACTGCTGTTCGACAGATTCCTAAATTCCTTCCAAAGACTGACGATATTTTTCGTGACATCGTTGGTTCCTTCTGTATGTCTAGAATCTTCACTTCTTGCATCTCGTTTTCTTGCCGAGGTCTCTTGGTCCTCACTTACCATGCTGATATTGGACGTATTGTGAGCGTCCTCATATTCTTCTCCACCAGACTCAGAAAAATCCATTTTCTCTGATGCCGTCATGATCTCTTCGTCTACATGTACCGAGTCCTCGGAATCTGTTTTTGAAGCGATTTCTTTATTCTTGTGTTTGAATTCGCTGGCGATGGTCTTGGTTTGTTTTCTTTTCGGTTGCGGAAAGAGCTTAGGGCTGCTTAGCGATTTCTTCGGAGTACATCTTTCCTCTATTACGATTATTTCGTCAGATGCCTCTGAAAGCACGCCTTCCGATAGCTGAATGTAGTTTTCAGCAGTTTTACATCGCTTGATTTCGACCCTGTCATCGAGTGATTCTTGAAGGGATCTCTTTACGCCTTTCTTTTCTTTGCTGGTGGGTTGTACGCTATTAAAGGAGGTACCTTCGTCGGCCTCTGGCTCATTTGTGATATTGACAGGACTACTCTCAATTCTACCAGTGATGTTTTCTTGATCATTCTTATCTCCTCCAGGAAAAGACGCCTCTACTAAAATGTATCGCAAACGATGCCTCTTGGGGTCCGCGGCGGACAAAATGGAAAATTTAGCATTTCTTTTTCTCATTTCGGAACAGAAACATATTCCCTTCTTGCTTGCTACGGTAGCCAAACTCATCTGAGGCCACTCCTCAAATGCTTCCTCTGCACTTGCGACGAAAACAATCTTTTCTTTGGTGCTGCAAAATGTCTTATCCAGGAGACTTAATGTTTTGCGCTCTGAATTTGTGACACAGAAAGAAAGAATAACAATAGGGACTCCACTGGTGAAATCGTCTTCCGTAGCCTCCTTTGCCTGGACTTCCTGAACTATTTTTGCAGGGCACACTGTGTTTTCGATGTCCTCTTGTTGCTCATACCCGAGACATCCCTTGAAACACTTTTCAGGACCCTCGGTGTTGACGAGGTTGCAAAGATGTTTCAGGATAAGATCTTCTTCAAAATCTTTGGGTAGCTCACTCGCAAGCGGTCGTTCCTCGAGAATGCTATCATCTTTCCACTCAAAAATCTTCGGAGGAACAAGGTTGTTGATCCAATCTTTGTACTGAACTTTGAGAAAACTGTAACGGTTGCATTTCACTACCCAGAGACCAGCTTTATCGCAGTCGTCATTGAACCGTAGGTCTTCCCAACAAGGCCATGGACGATAGAAAACACCACTTCCGACGGTACTCTTGACATTCAGCAAAATAGCAGCGTACACTTGGGTTTTAAAATATGGAGTTACCGCGACTGGAACACTTCTAATGAGACCCAGTACTCCGTAGCTCTCGTGTGGCTTGTTTCCGAACAGCTTGGCAGGACCAGTGTAGCTATACAGAGGAAACTCTTGAGATTTAAACTGGTCTGTTAAAGGATGGGACTCATATTTTGTCTCATCGATTGGTGGAATTTCCTTTCCCTCTGCGATTTTCTGAAGATGGCTAAGTGGCTTGAGGAATGAACAGCGCTGCATCTTCATCACACCTTTCTCATCTCTTAGAATCCTCTCTGTGGGTGAAGACGGGTCTTTTCTGAACACTGCTTCGGACATCACCACCACGTTGTCATCTATCACAAAGATGTATTCCAGATTTAAGGCATATGACATCTTTTGAATGAAAAGCCTTGCATACCCCACTCCTCCTTCATTTGGTCCAAGCTCACAGTTAGGCAACGTATCTGGCAACTGGACAATGGTAAGCACCTTTCCCCAAGTGGATTTGTAAGCATCGAATTTTTCTTTGCGAACAACGGCTATTTGTGCATAGGTGGGGACTTGTCCCTTCTCTTGCATTACATGGTGGTAGTTCAAGGTGCACTTGCGAGGATCGTCTCTGTGTGAAGCATGAAAGATCCAGAATAAGGAGGTAAGGGAATTTTGCACTCCAGCGGCTTCTCCTTCGGATCTCGCTCTCTTCAGCTGTTCAAGCAGAAACGACGGGTAGCTGCTTGGTACTGAACATGTAACAGTGACTGGTTCACCGTCGATGCGAACCTCGCAGGTTTCTAAAACTGGTTCTTTGCCTAGGAGAAGTCGTCCACATTCGGCACATTTTTCGAAGTGGTACCAATGCCAAGCTCGAACGCCATCTGCACATTCTCTCTGCTGATATGGGTGGTCAGACTTAGTCGCGCTCTGCTGTTCTCCATTCATAAGAGTGAAAGGACTTTCCTCCAAGTCGTGAGTATAGAAACACCCGCCAATTGAGTACTTTCCCGATGCCACTGGTCTATCGTACAGGCTTGGCGAGTTCTTGATCGACTTCCAGTAAGGAAATTGCCAATCCTGAGTTTCCAGGGTCTCACTGACCGCAATCTCTTCGGAAACAGGACACTGCTTATGTTGGTAAAAGATACCTTCCTCAAATGCAGGTGTCACGGAAAGAGAATCCTTTTTCCCTCCAAGAATGTCCAGTCTCAAGTCTCGTATCAGGCAAAGGTATGTTCCCGTCTTACCAATCTGGGGCTCCGCGTGCAGAAGGATTCTGTTACAATGCTTCTTTTCATTTTGATAATCGTAGCTATCCTTATGAGCTTCATAATCTAGCCAACGTAGTGACGAAAACGTCTCCTCCTTGCTTCTGCTACTTTTTGTCATGTACCGATCAATTTTGTTACAAGAAATGGCACTCATTGAGGGTGACGTGCCCAGTGACTTTTGAAGTGTCTTCAACAGCACCCTCCCAACCAGTACATAAGGCGTCTCACTGGTAGAGGACTTTGAGTAACGACACATTCTTCCGAGCTCTTGAATGATGGTTGAAAGATACAATGACGAGCCTTCTTTGAACTCGCAACTGCTGTCATAGTTGAGGCGAAGGTCGAGGCAATCAAAGCTTTGGGGAAATGTGTCTCCCATCCGACCTTTTTCCACCAGAATAAGAACACAAGCCAGATTTTCAAGGTCCTCATACTGCGTTATCGGTTTATGCACATGGTCACAGTAACCACACTTTTTGCGGCCAGCTTGTGGCTTTAAGACGCGGCAATGGCAGTCGAACTTGTCGGTACAGATTTCTGGTTGAAGATTCCAAAAGAAGGGACTTGATGATTTCATCAGTTGTTTCTCGATCTGAATGCCGCCATAGTCTCTGATGACTTCGAAACATCCTTCAAGAGAAGACACAGCGCGCGTTAGTCGTAGAGTAAAATAAAATTGATCGGCGGTTTTCATGCTCTTGGCTCGGACAATCTTCATTCTTCCCATTTTTCCCTTTCCACTCCGGATCAGATTTTCTATCAAGGAACTTGTTTCGCCTTTTTTGAGATTACTCATCCATTCTTCAATCATCTGTTGGAAGTAATTTTGTTGTAGCCTTTGTTTTATCTCTTCAATATCGCTGATTAGGCGAGGGTTGTCCATTACTGTTTGCAGCTCATTCAAAGGAAGATGCATAATGCAGGAGACAAATGAAGTAGTCAACTCTTTCTTTACTTTCTTTAACTCCTCTTGCTTTTGTGTCGTTGAATTGTGCTTACTGACTCTTCTCAATTTCTTCATATTTTCTTTAAAATCGTCTGTCGCTTTGTCGCAGAGTTCTTTCCGAACAAACTCGAAAGCTTCCGGTTCAATGTACTTTTTGGAATTTGTTGCTTCTTTCCTTAGTTTGTTGGCAAGTAAAGTGACTTTTCTGTCAAACTCAGCAACAGGCGATTCGTCGATATTAGAAGTGATTGCTTCCCGTATTTTCTCTTCACTGTCGTAAACGCTGGCAAGGAGAATGTAGTAACAGTACTCCGAACATAGCAAGGCATCAACTGAGAAGGAAGCGGGTATTTTCTTCTGTCTCTTCGCCTTGTCCACGATCGTCTGGAAAAAGTCGTCTTCCCTTATCTTTTGCTCGTTTTTGTCCGAAGAGGTCATTGTGCTCAGGTAGAAATTCAAACTCATATACTGTTGTCCAACTAAGTCAACTTCCGCCGGCCCACATCGATCAATGAAGAATTGGTAGGAGACAGAGGAGACTCTAGCTACCTCTGGTGGTGGTCTCATGATGGACACACCACATTTGCGCTCCACTTTGGCTGGTTTTAGACTGACATAACCATGTTGATCAACAGCAATATAGTGATTTCGTTTTTCACATGAACGAAACGCGAGAACTCCAACTCCAAATTCCAGCTTAACTTCAAATCTTGTTGGATTTGGTGGGTCATTTTTGGCAAGCAAATTTCCGTCTGCATCTGGACAAACTGTTAGGGGCTTCGCTTGTTGCTCTTCGTTGGGTGGCAAAACTTTGAGGGTCACAATGCCGTTGCTGCCTTGCACAATGAAATAATTAGCGTTGCTTTCAGTAAATGTAACACCCAGTTTTCCGTCGGGAAAAACCTGAAGGTATTGATTAGGTGCGTCTTTGTCATTTAAAGTTGATCTGAACTTCATCCGCATCCCCCTTTCAAAGTTTTTCAACTCAACTTCTGACCAGTGGACGACGTGAAGTTCTACCTCCTTTGAGTTATTTTTCACATGCTCTTCCAAGTCAGGTTCTCTTTCCAGCACCACCAGATCGCCTGCTTGATAGTCACTTCGAGTGGTAGAGATTTTGTTGTTAAGAAGACTGCATCGAACCTCTGGAAGACGAGAGTTCTGCGTTAGGAGGTTGAAGGGTGTTGCCGAGATTTGAACTACAACGACGTTTTGGGGGGATTTGTCTTTACACCACTCGTTGATGAAGAGATTGTGAGCAGATCGTTTCTCTTCCTTGTCTTTCGTGATTCCCCAGTGACATTCATCTGCTATGATGACGAAGAGGGTGCTGGGGTTTTCTTGAACATCCCTTTTCAGTTCTTGAAACTGCTTTTCCGTTTCTGTGCTGTGAACATACATAAACATCCGTTTCTTTCCATGTAAACCATCTCGCGATTCCAGTTCTTCTTTCGACAGTACACCAGCATTAGGATGACAGATCCTCTTCTCTGTCTGATCGCTGAGCATTCTATACCGGGCCGTGTACACCACAAACTCCACATCGTTAAAGACATCGCTTAGGCTCGAAATGTTGTGGTAATGCGACATAATGGTGTCAATTCGCTTCTTTAGGATAGCTGCCATCTCTATTTGCGAAGGATAATAGCAAGGCTTTTCAGGATTCGCTTGTATCTCTTCGTCAATCTCTTCTTCTTCGTCTGAGGGGTATTTATCTTCCATTGTAATGTCTTGGCCTTCCTCCATTTCGTCATCAACCTCCTCCAGGTCAACACGGAACGCGATGTCCTCAGTAATAGCCTGGTTAAGATTTTTCCGTAGTTCTCCAGTGGGGTCTGTGTCGTTGTTGATTAGGACGTCAATACTTCTAATAGTTCCCTCTGGTGGATAAGGAGAAATAGAATCTCCAGACCTCTTGATGATTTCTCGGACTCTTGAACTGGTTTCATCATCAGTTACACGAAACCACTTTAGGCGCCTACGATTAAATTTTCGGAGCTCTTCTTCTAACTCCGAAGACGGTTTGAGGAGTTGAATGAACTTTTCCGTTTCTCTATCGGATATAGCATCAACAGTTTCGCATAAGAAGTCACAGAAAAGGGAATCCGTCATAAAATCTGGCATTTGCCAATAGAGAAAACCGTCATAGTCCCCATGCAACTGAAGAGTACATCTCGAATCCTCGGAAATGGAGAAGTGAACGACCACAGGAAGTGTCAAATCGCGAATGACGTCACCTGGAACATACAATAATAAAGTTGTAATTTGTTCATGTCAGCATATAGTAGATAATCAAAAGGTAAAAAAAGCCCCTACTAGTTTAATATCCCGTCATTGAGAGGTGCTTTGTAAACCTCAGAACAATATTTAAAAAAAAACATAGCTTGTAACCTAAATAAGAGGTACTGAACGGATATAAGTGGTCGATCTCCGTAAAAGTGGGGTACTTCTCTTGACTTGTCGTTCGAGCTTTGGTCACAGGTAGAGAACAGGAAGTGACGCAGAAAGGAGAGCTTGCAAAAATCTCTTCGATAATATTTACACTGCAGAAGATCGGCTGCGCTACGAAAAAGTTCTTCGTCCAGGCCTTTCGCTTAAAAAAAAACATTGAAAAACTTTCTTTCTCTCCGTGAGTAATTTAAGCGTTGCATTTCTCTCGTAAAAGCCTAGTTCAACATCAATACAGTTGTTTGTAAGGCGCGCCTACTGAGGAAAAATCAATTATTTTCTGTACCAATAATCACATGTAAAAGTTCGCTTTCGTATATCAACATGTCATTTCAAGCAATTATGTGTAACAGAGTTTATCACTTAGCAGTTAAGTATCAACCCCTTGGCTCTCATCCTTCAGTTACAAGGGTCCTGAAAAGGGTTTTTGAACAAAAACCTACAGCGCCATGATACACACACATGGGACGTTAGCTGGCTATTTTGCTAACTTGAGACAATATATAGCTCAGAGAATTTATCATTAAGGGACCTGACCTTAAAAACGGTAATGCTTCTATCGTTAGTATCTGCTCAAAAAAGCTAAACTATTCATTATCATAATGATGATAATATGGTAAGTGCAGAAGCTTTGATTGCGTTAAGGTGTACCTTGAGGAAACCTCTCAAACAATCCAAACCAGAAGTTAAGCCAATGGTAGTCAAGTTTACTTAATATCCTTCTGATTCTCGCATTTGCGCCATGACTAACACAAGGATGTACTTAGTTTGCACAAGATGCAAACGTGTTGACAATGGTGCATTGTTCATTAGATCATTAAGCCAGTTTCTAGAAGTACAATTAGCAAAGGGATTATGGTTGTTATGCACAGGTCTGGGGAAAAAGGTTAAACTGTTTCGGCCTCATAGTACTAGTGCTGAAGCAACATCTAAAGCAAGTATATATTCCCCTATGTTTTATATCTTCCTTTTGATCAGATTCTGTCAACATTTGGGTGTAATTCAGCCTCCACATTTGCAACAAACCTGATAACGGTTTTGCAGTAAATGTTTTAAAATCTGTAGACTCGGGGATTCTCGTGACATGTATAGTCTGTAGACAAATAAATTGCTGTGTTGCAGACTGTAGATTCTGTGTCAAATTTGGCATGTGTGCCGTGTGTTTTTAAGTCTCATTTTGAAGTCCTCAACGCGGTGACGGAATAGAATTTACTTTGCATTAAGTTAAAGTTTGATTGGAATTCTATCCGTCACTAAGCACTGAGGGGTTTCATGCCTTCCCATCTCAACCCCTCGCCCTTAATTTGACTGGGACTTTCCCCAATGCACACATGGTTAGTGCTTTGAAAACTGAGCTCGCGCAAGCGCAATGCTATCTCATATAATTTGTTAGTGCTTTGTGGCGGATTGAATTTCAGTCAACTATTCAACTTTACAGGTAAGTTTTTCATGTCGGGTCAAGAAAATAAATCTTGTGTCGAAACCGCAATGATCTGGCTTGGATTATAGCTGAGATCAAGCCTTATTCTTGTGAACCTATGCGAGACAGTTCGAAATCAGAGGAAGACGATGTTCGCGAGAGTCAGATAAGAGGAAATACATCGTGGTGTGTAGGCGAGTGTCGTGCGATCTGGGAAATGCAACCAAAGAAAGAATAACATAACATAACATAACATGAACTTCATTTAAACTCGAATTTTAGAGTAGCCTAATAGGCTAATATCTTCGAGAACAAAAAAAGAGAAAATCTATCTACATACACAAAAATCTACATACATACATAAAATAAATCTGTATATATACATGCTTAAAAATCTCTTTACATACATGAAAAAAAATGTTAATTATACTGTTAAATCTAAAAGGAGATTGCTTCCAGGAGTCTTCTAAAACCAGATAAAGTACACTCTGATCTTACATTATCAGGTAAGGAGTTCCAGTTCTTAGACGCAAAGTAACGAAAGGAGTTGAGGCCACAAGTAGAAGTAACAGGTTTACATAGCGATAAAATATTCGTTTTTCTAAAAGAGTATTCAGACTGACGCAAATAAAACATGTCTTTGAGATATTTAGGAAAGCTGTTGCAGTTCAAACATTTATGAATAGTAATTAACATATTTTGAACCCGTCGGTTATACAAATTTGATCCTTCTGATTTATACAATAACTGTTGGTAAGAGGAAACTTTATCATTAAAAACAACACGTAGGGCGCGCTTATTAAGAGATTCTAATTTATCACGGTTTCTGGCACTACAAAAATGCCAGACCGTAGAGCAATATTGTAAGTGGGGCAAAATGAAAGCATTATACAACTTTAACTTGGTAGCGGTACAAATGAGGTTACGAAATCTAATCATGACATTCAATTGATTGTTAACTTTAATGTTTATGCTGCAAGGAGATCAAGGAAGCCGTAAATAAGATAACATTTCAGGTGAGTAATACTTTTGTAATCACCAGAGGTTAATTAATTAGACTCGGTGGAAAGAAATTGATGTTTGATTTATTTGATTTATTTCGTATTTTTTATTTAATTTATTTCGTTTTTTGTCGTGGCGTGCGCGTGGCAGGCTCAAATCGCAGCGAAATGCTGGAAATGGTTGCGATATATACATTTTTATATTATTTTGGTTTAAACAAAGACGCAGATCAACTGACTCCCAGATGTATAACACGGCACCCTCTCTTTGAAACCATTTGTTTACAAAGGGAAGGCCTGGAGACCGCTGTCATGGGTTTGTGTCACGTGCACGGAATGAGAGCACCAAGAGTACAGAGCTGATAATATGTAAACTTATGTACAGAAATGATCACAAATAATTTGCCAGCTGTGAGATTTACTTCGAACGTTTCGTTGAGCTCGGTTAGTCCCCCAACATAAGATTAGATTATAAAAAAACGTCAAGCTCTACAAGCTTTGCTATGTACCATTTGATTTGACTCGATCTCATGCGCGCAATGACGTCATGCTATGCGTCATACTATACGCCCAAGACTTAGCTTCCAAAATGGCGGACTTTCAAATTGTTCTGGCACGGAGCTTTTTGATGTTACAATTGGGTTACAAGATGAGTTCACATCCTAAAACATAGCGATTTGATTACGACGTACCATGAGCTTTTGTAAGAGCGACTTTTTAAAAATTGTTTTTTCGCCCTCCGTTCTCCTTTAAAACCAGAAAAATATACCTAACCGTGTTTTAAATGTCATATATACTTTACAGGTCTTTACAAGTAACGTTTACCATGTTTACAAGTTATTCTGGCAAAATTCTGCTGCCTCTACTAATACATGATGTATTTTAAATTTCATCAGTTTTCGACAAAAATCTCAGCCGATTTCTGGCTGACTGAGAACTGGAATAAATGTTTCTTATGGGACTCGGAGGTAGAAATTGGTGGTGGAAGGCGCATGTGGGAAGAGAGTTGCCCGCGCAGCCAAATATAAGTCAAACCTTTCTCTTGAAACGACTGTGATATTAGCAATGATGGGGTTTAGATCTTGAAAACAGTGACTTACCTTGGTCAGACATTTTCATCCCTTAACTCCTGAATCTCCCCAATGGACTGTGCTTTACTGAAACCAAAGAGTTAGTTAAAGTGCATGTGAATTAATGTGAAATAATAAAGTTACATCAACACAGACGCTGGACAAAAGTAAAAGCCCCGGAAGATTGGAAACAAAGGTTTCGCCTGTCGCTGGAAGACGTGCGCTGATGGGATGTACAAATTCTGGTAATTATAGTTAACAACCCTGTAAAATTGTGTAAAGAAATATCGTAAAAAGGCCATGTTTGATATATTAATATTCTAGGATGGCTCCGAGGCTTTCAGGGTAAACTGCCAATTTTTTTAAAGTTTCTTTTGCCCCTCAATTCCCAAAAGAGACGTAGTTTAAAACATGCATTGTATTCACAATTTTCAACACAAAAAAATTTCGCAAGATCTCAGCCTCGGGTTTTATTCTTGAAATATTTTTAAAGTTTCGCCTTCGATATCCTTAAAACATATATTATTAAATGGTTAGTTCCATGAACGGGCAAGATAAATCAAATCCTGCGATGTGATTGGCTGCCCGAGCGGGCAAGATGGAGCTATATTGCTCGGTCAAGATGGCTGGATAAGTATTGGCCTCGTTCTTTTTTTGGGAGTTTATGGACCGAGACGGAGTCGAGCACCATAAACTCGCAAAAAGAGAACTTGGCCAATATCCAGCCATCTTGATCTCACATTGCCAATAGCCCATACTTCTAATGAACAAGAGGCTTAAAGGCCTTAACGCGGATGGTTTTTATGTGTACGAAACTCACACTACGTTGGCAGCAAAACTTTGTCTGCCAACGGGAATTACGTGATCGAAAGGAAGTCTGCTAAGATGACTGGACACTAGTTCCTGTAGATGAGAAGATTGAGTGCTAGAAGTTGGCTTGTACGACTGGATTGTCTGCTTTCTTCGTGTTGGTCACTTCGCTTTTGTACAATTAATGTGTACCATTCATCGGTTTTTAGATACTTCTTTTCTATTTTCCCGGCTTTCATTTGCTAAGCCCGGTTGCTAAAGTAGGTGTTTTCTTTTACAGCTCGTTTTGAGATGCGCTGTCTTGTTTGTTTGCACGTATCGAAAATCAGTCTTCGTATCCTTCGTAATTTCGTTTAGGCTTTGGAAACATTGATTACAGCCGTATTGTTTTTTGATAGCTTTCCTTCGTCATTCCTTTAGGCGTCCATATCGGGAGTTATTTTGCTCACCCAAGCCTACAAATCAAGACTTGTGGTTAGTGCAGGTTGCACAGGGGCTAATACGATTTCGCAAGCTAAAATTTATCGGCCTGAATGTTTGGCGCAGGTTGCCCTATACAGCGCGGAAAGAGTAAATTGTACTTTTTCCAACGACGAAGATCTCGCTAGCCAAGATTTCTATCGGCTTAAAGTGACTGATATGTAGGCAGCACTTCTAAGTGAGACATATTGTTAGAGATTGTCGGAAACTCCCAGAAACTAAAAAGACAGTATTGCACTTTCATTGTACTTGCATTGTTAAAAATACACTTGAACAGTTTTTACAGTCATCCTGTTGTTGCCTTTTCAAGATTAAAAGTTAGTATGCGAATCTCGGTTCAACAAGGGTCGGCTTGCATAGCCATTTCGCGCCGGAATGCAAAGGATGCCTTAAGGATCAGTTTATGGAATACACGTATGATGCGCGTGACACTAATTACGGACAACGATGTCGTATTCTGGAAAGTTTGCTACAATTCTCAGAGCCAAGACGTTTTAAATTTTCATGCCAAAATTGAAACAAGTTGCTACGCTGCACAGTACAAAATGTGGAATGAAGTGATGCTTTGGTTGATACAAATGATGGGCTACAATGCGAATATTCCATTACCAATAATAAGGCCATTGAATGATGCCGAGGAAAATCTATACCCTTCAATTTTTACGTTCCTTATTCGACCGTCATTTTCTGCAAAGTACAGCATGCATGAAATGGACACACCCCTACAAAACGTAACGCTCTAAACGTAAGCTTACTTGCAAGTGGCTCCAGAATAACTAGTTTGTTTGGTTTTAACCAGCTTTAACGAATTTTAACTGAAAATGGTGAATGTTTTTTCAAAGCCTCAGTCGTTATGATTGTTTAGCGATTGAGTTAAGTTGAAAACTTTTTGAAAACTTTTATTATGGACAGCGCATTAAAAGGCAGGCAACATATCTTTCGCGCGAGGACTTTTATTCATATAAAGTCGCTCAAATTTAGCTTCGGACTATCTGCACTACCTCGGGCCATAAATTTTTGTGGAAAAACGTCTGGGCATTTTTTCAGGCCGAAGATTTCTTGGGGGAAATTTCCAAGCTCCTCACAAGCAAAGATTTGGGTTTTCAGTGGCAGTTGGCTTTTCCTTTATCCTACTATATTTACGACACTTGCTCAGAAGCGAAAAACGGTCCGCACACGATCTTAAAATATCGGGGAAAAGACAAATAAATACAAGAGTGGAGAGAATTTCTCTCATATAAGAAAGCCTCTGATGACATGTGTAATCTTAGCTTGATAGGAGTCACATAATGAGATTTAACTTTACGCGTTAATTATAAGTAAGACAGGTAATGTCAAGATATTCAGACGAGTTGCAACTAAACAATACCGTAAAGCCAGCAAATTCTTGGGATGAACATCTTGAAACTCTGGTTTCAATGCAGCACTTACACTGGAAAAGAAACACCTTTTCGTTCGGAAATGGATAAAACGACCTAGAGCAAACAAACAAACAAACACGCTCTTCCTACGTGAGAAGAGAATTCAAAACGCTAGTAATTTTCCGAACGCTATTTGCATACGTGTCGCCTGAATCGATTACCGTGAACGCATGGATGCCCTCGAATCAATTATATTGTTTTCTATTATTCTGAACAGTTTGTTGCGAATGGTACCCCCATTTTTCCTACGAGTGCTGTTCTATAAAGGCCGTGAAATACGAGAAACAAAAACTCTCATCACGTATATCGCCGCTTTAAACGCGGCGACGATATCTTCGATACAAAAACTCTCAACTTGGATGATGTTTTCAGTTTTGCACATTGCGCGATCAACTTGTCGTTGCGAAAAGAAGAGAGCAGCTGCTCGTTCATCAAACTGACAACTTGTCATGCATAACATGTGCTCACATTTAGCGACAAGTTGAGGGTTTGTGTATCTCGTGAAGCAGGCTCAAAGCTTACCACATGAAGCCTTCCATGTTGAGACAAATCTAACCTTGGAAAACAACAACAACAACAGGAGCTTCTATTGGCTACAATGTATGTGTGGCCAATAACAACTTGCGTTACAGTTTGCGACTACTATGAAGAAAAAAAAATTCGGCCTTATTAGTTCTAAAGCGGATTGCTTCGCATCCTGCATCCGCGAAAAAAGAGACTCGGTATATATAAAGATTACTGCATGGAAAGTGCGCGCGTACGGTATTTACGCATAAGTTAATGTTTTTGACATATCAGAAAATGAGCGAGTGAGCGTAGCAAACGAGTGAGTTTTCTGATACAACAAGATGCCTAAAGGCGATTCCGTGCTATGCTTGGGCTAGGGAGCGTAGCATTGGAATGAATTGTGAAGTGCCACGATTAATTTGTTAGATCAGCCATAAAAATCACCGAAGAAAGTGTTGAAGAAACTGTCACTGTGCTTGTTGTGGAAAATAGCGTAGGCGGAAAATTACTGTGCGAGCAGAGTCTCCCTCCCCGGCTCCTATTTCCTCTTTTCGGGTGATCTACAAGATGGAACGAGAGTGTACATGGTCTTTAGAAATGGCATCAAAACTGGCAAAAGTAATATTGCAACGTGAAAAATGGAATTTGTTTTGAGGACATGAATGGTAAAGCAACGTAATTTCTCGTGTCACAGCCGCCAGGAGAGGCGGCTGTGACACAGGCTATGAACGTAACGAATCTGCTAAAACATTAACAGGCTAAAATACTGATCGTCTGTTATATAATTAGAAGCTCTTTTGTGTAAGAGAAGAACTGAAGTAAGATAACTATCAAAACATTAACAAAAGGATTGATTGTCCTTAAAGGCTCAATTGTGGGAGAGAAAAACCTAACACGCACCGAAACGCAACTGGTATATGTCATTCCCATCGATAATCATCGAAAGGATTGAAGTTTCGATCCCTTGGAAGCATGAGGAATGTTTCTCTTTGTATTTATAAATGTTACCAGTGGAACAGTGAAAATAAAATAAACATCGTATGGAATAAACCTTCTCGCAAGCTCAATGTCAGCAACTTTAACATATACGCAGCATGATTGTCGACTCATGGATTGATCCCTTTCAAAAAACACCGTAATTTCTGACCGCTTAGCCAATCCGTCAAGAAGGCGTCGTGCAATTAACGTGGGGCACGCGGATAGGAGAGTTACTGGAAAGAATTACTACACAGGACAGCTGCACTACAGGAGGCATTTTTCCAAATACTTACCACACCTATCGACAAGCGACATTCAACCATTCAACGATAAAATCCAATGTTAATGGATTTGTTTACGTTTCTACAGGCTTGTAATCTTCAGTGGTCTTCAGTTATCAGTTGAGTTGAAAAACAGTGAATCCGGCATTTTAGTCCATTTTCATTATTCTAATATTACAATTGATACAAAATAACTTTGATTAAAATGGTTGGCGGCTTTCTTGGTAATAAGCAAGCGTATGTGACGCTGCAAGTGTGAGCTTAATCGGTTAAAAAACTAAGCGCCTAAGTTTCACCGGCGTGTATTGTAAAGGGACCGTGAAATTAAACTTATACAAAAATAGTTATTGTAATGGTCTTTGTATTTTAACTTGGAGCGGTTTTCAATTGAGTGTCGTAAAACCAAAACCAAAGTAATTACTCTAGCCAATCACAAAGAACACAGACAATACAGTGAACAAATCAAAATTCGAAGTAATTACAGGTAGGTGACGCAAGGTGATTTTGGTTCTACTTCTGATTGGATGAAAAAGTGGCGCGAATTTTTTAAGCCAATCATGTGGCGTAGAAAGTGCAAAACCAATTACTTTGCGACACTCAAATGAAAACCGCTCTAATCTCGCGTTAAAGGTAGGAACTTTCGTAAAATTGTTTCTGTGATGACCCCAGAACTACAGCTCCTTTCATGCTATTTGTCGTCATAGTGTAACAGCAATTATTGTTTCAGGGCTAGGTGCATTTTTCTCTCAAAGACTATCAAGCCATTCATGTGAGATCTTACGAAAGCTGCTCTGAGATCGTGGCCCGGTCGATTTATTGACGTGTATTTGCTTTGTCACTAATTTTGTAAAATGTTGGCGTGACTTCCTGTCACATAATCAGTCGAACTTTGAAATAAATTAATCAAATAAATGTAACTAACAGCTCTGGTCTTTTACAAACGAAAAGCTCGGTTGGCGGGGGGGGGGGGGGGGGGTGGGGGACGTTTTAAAAGGATATTAGATCTGAAATTTAGTTGGAGTTTTCCCTCATAAACATATATAAAGTACCCATATCCCGCGTGACGAAATCGTCTTTCTCAGTTCGCTTTTTCGAGATCAGAAGGTTCACTTCGGGCCCAAGGAACATCTGCTTCAATAACTGCAATCGCCACGAGATTTCACCAAGAGCGTACTCGATAGTTGACCTAACCATCTCTTTTGTACATCGCCGGCCAAGTGAAAATTTAAGCTCGCAAATTGCACAGCTAATTTTCACGCAAACGTCGCAAATGCCAAAGCTATTTTTCACGCAAACGTCAGCTAAATGAGAATTTAAACATTTTTCTCAAAGAAATATATATACTTTTTTAACAGCGAATCTATCGAAGGAAGAAAAAGCCGTAAATTTGCTTCCAAACCTCCCATCGCCTTTAGATTTCACCTATAGTTGATAAGTATATCGGTCAAAGCATCCCCTGTTTTCGGACATAATGAAGTCACATGAAAACCGGACTTAGAATGTTATAGAAGGTTACAGATAAATCATCAGGTCTGTGAGATATTAACACTCGACATTGGATCCAATAAGATATCGGAATCCAAGAGACTACATAAAAAATATTACCCTCGACTCTCGACATGAACCCTCGACCCTCTACATGGAACCTTCGACCCTAAAAATAAACGTTCGTGAGGATACACGCACGTGTTGATTTACCTTGAACCGTGGTCAGCACCAGATTGGTTGGTCGTTAAATGGATTTTTCCCTACTTGTGTCGAAGGATCTGTTTCTCGAGTGCCTCAGTCCACATTTTCGCCGCCCAGCTACAAAATTAATAAAGAAGGAAGGTTGTTCGTATGATAGTGTCTGGCCTTACGTATCACTAGTGTTTTTCTTCCCAGTCGTAACACATCAAAATCCGCTGAAAATTATTCTTCGCAAGACAGCTCTGAAACAACAGATTTGGGATCTTGCCTGTCAGTGTGATACAACCAGTTCACAGTCGTTCGAAACTTTACATTTTTAACTTGATCGAAAAATAGTCGATGCAACTGGATACAGCAGCTCACAATTGGTGTCTTGATCAAGTTTTAGAATGAAATCTGGAACAGAAGTAAAGTAAGACTAGATTGAAGAATACTCAATCTCTTGTTGTCGCCGCTACTCGTTTACTTTGTTCGTGGCATCACTGACACAACAAACACTAAGAAGAAATATACCTACTGGTCTATAGTGGGAGGTATAGACTGCTCATTCGGCTGGATAAGAACTCGGTCGATCAGCACTGTTCTTATGGATCTTAAATGTCAAAAGGAACGGATAAAACGGTTAAACATGTGGCCTAGAATCCGGCTCCACAACCGCCCGCGGCACAAGGATCGTTTGAAATTCGAACTACTGAGACCGCGTTATTTATGCGCGCGAACAACTAAAAATAGATAACTTGATTATTTATGCGAAATGCTAAAATAAATTACATCGTTATTTATGCGAACTGCTAAAAGTAGATAACATGATTATTTATGCGAACTACTAAAATAGATTACATCGTATTTATGCCAACTGCTAAAAATAGATAACGCCCTTATTTATGCAAAACACCCTTTCTGCTAAAAATAGATTACATCATTATTTACATCGATTACATCGTTATTTACGCGAACTGCTAAAAATAGATAACATGATTATTTATGCGAACTGCTAAAAATAGATAACATGATTATTTATGCGAACTGCTAAAATAGATAACATGATTATTTATGCGAACTACTAAAATAGATTACATCGTTATTTATGCGAACTGCTAAATAACAATTAGGACAAAAGCCCACGAGGCGAAGCCGAATGGGCTATTGACCCGTGGCCCTTGAGGGCGAAGGCTCTAATTGTTTTAGTATCACCCACCTAGTAAGACAGAAAAGGCAATAACAAAGTTAGCAAATGCAAGTTGAAGAAATCTTTATTTGGGGAAAAAAGCGGAAGAAAAACCGGCGAATTTCGCTACTACTAAAAATAGATAACATGATTATTTATGCGAACTGCTAAAAATAGATAACATGATTATTTATGCGAATTGCTAAAATAGATAACATGATTATTTATGCGAACTACTAAAATAGATTACATCGTTATTTATGCGAACTGCTAAAAATATTTATGCAAACCACCCTTTCTTGCTAAAAATAGATTACATCATTGTTTGTGCGAACCACTCTTTCTGCTAAAATTAGATTACATCGTTATTTATGCAAACCACTCTTAAGCTCTTTCTGTCAAAAGTAGATTACATTAACACAAGACCGCACAGAGGACCGGGTTACAGTCAAAACGCCTGAAGCGTTCCGCCTAAAAAATGATTAATGCGTTCATTAATCCAGAGCCGTTTCAAATTTCGAAAAGTCAACTGAATATTGTAATCATCCAACCTTAGCGTCCGTTCGAATATCGAATGTTGATTGGACTAATGAACAAAACAGCGACATTTGGTCACGCGGTGGAGGAGTCCTAGAACGAAGGCACCATTGGCTCTGGTAGAAAAACTTGAAGAGTTCTTGGAAAGGACGTGTTCAGATGTCAGGAAAGAAATTCAGGCAGAGATTGGAGAACTGCTGCCGGCAACATTCCGTTTCGTAGTGATAGTTCGGTACTGGGAAAATGTGCTGTGCAAATCAGTGTGCTAGTAGTGGAAAATCATTCCGATCGCTTCCCTGAAAACATTTTCCATATTTGGAACACTTTGTTATTAGTCCAATCAACATTCGATATTCGAATGGACGCCACGTTTGGATGATTACAATATTCAGTTGACTTTTCGAAATTTGAAGCCAAGAATCGAGACAGCTCTGGTTTAATGAACGCATTAATCATTGTTTAGGTGGAAATACCTTGTAGATCTGTGGGAGGCCAATATATGATTACAGTTAAGAAAAGTGTGGACCGACATTCAACTAGTTCAACGAAATGTAAACATTTTGGATTTGTCACTGAAACGTAAACAAAACGCTAGTGCAATGGCGCTTGGACAACAGCCAAACTGTCAGAAGACAAACTTCGACCAAGGTCTGTGGGGTTTGCCGCGGGACATTTGAAATGTCTGGTTCTATCGCGATTCGGCCCTTACGCGCATGTTGCGTGACTGTTGTTTGTCAAGGCATGAGACTACCCGTAGGGAATCTTTGCCTCATTAGCATAGGTGATTCAGTTTTTGATATCCGTTCTGACTGTTGAAAGGCAGACTTCGAGTAGTCCTTCTTTGGATTAGTCCGTTGAGCGAGACGCAAACGAAACCCGCGAGAAAAAAATGGCCGCGCTAGGCTAGACCCTGGCGCGTGCTTCTCGCCCACAAGATTTCGCCACAGCACGGAATTTGAGGGCGATGTACTGAATACTTTTTGTGCGACGGTTTGAAAACTAAACGTTTTACAACGTGTGTATGAGCCAATTTATACCAAACAGAAAATTTTCAGTTTTTGAAAACCAACTTCTCCCTGAATATTCTTTACACTCAAAGAGCCAGAAGTTTTTAGTTTCACAAGTCCGTTAATGTTATTCTCTGCGCAAAGGTAGCTATAGACAAAGAAGAGAAACAAAGGTGTTCGCTGGAAACATCGTGCAGATCATACTCTGCTACCTCTGACTTATATTACGGTTTTGTGTGATTTTTCTTTCTTTTTTTCTGTCTGCATGCTAAGAATATGTGATCGCGTGACTTTCCATTCCATTGACGAGCGTGATAAGAGACGAATTAAACAAGATATGCATATGTATACAGAACCCTCGCTCACTCGAACCTCCCGCTAACTAGAAGTAATTTTCATTTTCTTTCAGGCCATTTTCTATATAATTTTACCCTCGATAACTACAACTTCCGATAACTCGAACCTTTTTCTATTTCCCTTGTAGAGTCGAGTTATCGGGAGTCGACTGTGCTTCGTCAACTCTTAAAATTTATTTTCATCTGTTGTGTACTCACGCATTTGAAACTAGATTCCAGTTTCACCTTGAACGGATGCTCAATGACAACTTCTTTTGATAGTTAAACTGATTTTTGCAGCTTCTGTCAAAAGATCCGTTACCTGCAAGGGTCGACTGCAATATTTAACCAAAAACAGAAAGCCTTGCTCGAGCTATAATGTCTGAGCCTATATACCATTAGGATGGGACATAATGAAACAAATACAAACGTGTGATAAATGTATAAACTGTTTTTGAAAAGCTTACCAGTGCTAGCGCCCACGACAACGTCAGGAGCCGTCAGTATGGCCGACCTGCCTCGGCTGATGCAAACATGCCGATACTGATTAGTTTACAGTCTGCAAAATGCACAAGCACTCGGTCGATTTGCAGTGTCTTGTATGCCGGCGTCCGCTTCGAAGACAGGAAGAAGGAGTCAGTTGAAACGGTTACAAGATGGCTTGCAGTCACTCCGCCAAATTTGCACGACGGTTTGAAAATTTGATCCTCTTGAAGTCTTCCAGCCGTTTCTAAGAAATTGAGATGACCGTTTGGCATTTTTCCCGGAAATAGCGCGTCGAGTGCATCGGAGCGTAAACAGGTGATAATGCGTTGAATGCTAGTTGCCATTTCGTTAACAAATCTTCTAATATCGGCAAGACCACAACGACAAACCAATGCAAAAGGGTGCCGGATCTTTGGAGACCTGGATCACTTAAAATCAAAAGATACTATGCAAAAAACGGTAGACTGATCCCCACGGCGAAGAGAAGAAAAAAATTAAATAAAACAGCAATGAAATTAAAACAAGTACAATATAATTGCCCGATATTTCGGTTTGAAAAACAAACCTTCTACGGGGGCTAAAAGAAAATGAATACAAAAAATACAAAATGACCGTTACATATAAGAGCTTAGAAATATAAAATAAGAAGCTATGATAGGTTAAAAAAGTAGCTAATTTTGTTCATCGCGTCTGTTGATACCAAGCGGCTCAAGTGTGAATTGCCTTGTTTATAAGATGTGCCTCACGTGCTTTTCTTACGGTGCTTCTTGCGGTGCTTGGCGGTGCTTGGCATTTATAAGTGTAATCACCCTCGCTGCCTCACCTGCCCGTTCTTACAAGAAGGCCAAACTAAATATACTTTCTCTGCAACTTAGGAAGAACGAGGTATTAATGATAATTTAAATTGTAAATCTAAAAAATTTTGCTGTGAATAAGTTCCAAGGGAGTTAAAAGAAGATGATCAGTGGAGTGGCCAGGTAGGTTAAAATGTGTAGAAACAGGAGTGGGCTGGATGAGCTGATGGTGATTCTAGATGGAACGACGATGTTCGCCAAAGCGTTCGTGTAGCTCGCGTTTTGTCTCTCCAAGTACTGCTTTGAGCATTTCTTACATTCAATTAGATAAACTAAATTTTTAGATTTACAATTTAAATTATCATTAATACCTCGTTCTTCCTAAGTTGCAGAGAAAGTATATTTAGTTTGGCCTTCTTGTAAGAACGGGCAGGTGAGGCAGCGAGGGTGATTACACTTATAAATGCCAAGCACCGCCAAGCACCGCAAGAAGCACCGTAAGAAAAGCACGTGAGGCACATCTTATAAACAAGGCAATTACACTTGAGCCGCTTGGTATCAACAGACGCGATGAACAAAATTAGCTACTTTTTTAACCTATCATAGCTTCTTATTTTATATTTCTAAGCTCTTATATGTAACGGTCATTTTGTATTTTTTGTATTCATTTTCTTTTAGCCCCCGTAGAAGGTTTGTTTTTCAAACCGAAATATCGGGCAATTATATTGTACTTGTTTTAATTTCATTGCTGTTTTATTTAATTTTTTTCTTTTCTTCGCCGTGGGGATCAGTCTACCGTTTTTTGCATGGCATTTCGTTAGCCCGGCTGCGTAGCTGGCCGTTTAGTTGGTTGGGGTACAGGACCGTACATAGACTGTACACAGTCCCCTATTTTTTCCGTGAGATCGTAGATATGGATCGTTGAGTGACAGGGCCCGTCACCCACCCCCTTTTCTTTCAGCCCCCGTAGAGGGTTTGTTTTTCAAACCGAAATATCGTGCAGTTATATTGTACTTGTTTTAATTTCATTGCTGTTTTATTTAATTTTTTTCTTCTCTTCGCCGTGGGTATCAGTCTACCGTTTTTTGCATAACACCCTATTAACCCCACCGCCACTACCCACGGGTATATTGTACTCTCCCCAGTTTCGCTCGCATCAAGAGACCAAGATGGCGGCCCGTCGAGCTCAACGATCGATACGATCTCACGGAAATATAGGGGACTGTGAACAGTCTAGTGATGGCTTTAAACGGCAGAAGATCTGTTCCCGTGGGCTTGCTGTGGCGTGTACTGAAGATATTCTCCAAGACACTGCTTCTAAGTGGGTTCCAAATTATTCAAGCTTGGCCAGAAACCAGGTCCAAAGACGCGTCCTTCACGCGTGGCGGAACAGCGTGATGTCAGTGGCATGGAAGAACGCTGCATAAGAGTCGATTCTTTTTCAAAACCAGAACCATTTTACCTAAAGTGGTTGAGTAGATCACGTGTCACAACCTGCTATGCATGGCTGTGGACACAAACTGATACGGGCAGGTATTTACGATCCAGTCCCATCAGATCCTTATGATGTTGTCATTACTAGAAAGCAAATCCGTGCATATACACCTCGAGGTTCTGTGGGTCTCCGTTTCTCAGTTAAACCTGAGAGCGTGTTCTTTCACCTGAGAACTATTGCATTCCATCAAAGTGTTCAGATCCTGTCAATGAAGAAAGTCTCATAATTACTGAGACGACCAAGTAAAATTAAGAATTTCACACCGAAACATGTTGCGAAAAGAATTTGGGGTGCAGTTGTAGTATCTGCATCAAACCAAATGGGATCTTCTAAATCTGAAGTTTCAAAGTTGAAATGTATATGTACAAGAGAAAACGAGGAAGAGAACAGATCATTGACAATTGTTATTTCGAATGTCGCGTAATTTTTTTTTTATTTGAGACCGCATGCATTGTAACTGTAAATGGTTCAAACAAAATGCAGCACAAACGGTACATTAATTTCAAATAATTATCATGCGGCATGTATTTGTTCTCTGATCTCTGTTTCTCTTGATATTTACAAATGCAGAAGAACGAAAGTCCAAAGCAGCCATTCCTTTATTGGCCAATTAAGGGAGAGCAAAAATTAACATTGCTATTTGAGTTTCATATAATCAGGATTTTTGTTTAGTTGCTTTCCGATTACAGTGGACTCTTGGACAGAAAATAGAATCCTTGCATACCTTTGGGCAGTAGACAGTTACTACTGGCTATTTTCAATCCCTGCTACCTCAGTTTTGTTGCCTTCCAGCGCCGTAGCTAGTAACAGGCCAACCGAGGCACTTGCCTCGGTCATTTCTTTGGCTTTTGTTGTTTATAGTACCTAATACCTAGGAAGAGAACTCAACCATGGACTGATTGCCTCAGTCATAAGTTATTCATAGACATTGCCTCAGTCAAAATTTTTTTCTGGCTACGGCCCTGCCTTCCATTGTTCAAGGTTTCAGTTGCCTCCTCTCGTTGCTTTCCAGGAGCTCATGGTATAGTTTTAGGCGGTTCAGTTTTGTTTTGGCTGTATAAATTCCAGGGAGCCGACTCCGATACAATTTGTTTATGGGGATGCTTGTTGAAATGGTATTCGTTGAAATTTGTTACACTGGGAATTCAAGAAAGAACTAGAACAATGTATCTTTTATTCTGCTATCCACTCTAATTCCAATGCGAGGTTTAGGAAGCACTGCCCGTGAAATATTTGAATACCCCCAAAATGTTCCACAAAAATGGGAAGTATGGAAATTTAAAATTGAAGACCATAAGTAATACCTAAAAGAGCAGGACAAGAACTCCTGTCGCATCACTTGCATGGGAGTATTCGAAGGTTTAAACTGTGTGCGTTACTTTGCATATTAGCAGTTAGGGCCTATTCAAAGAAATTTACATTAATATTGTTGCAACTCGAAAAAAATCGATATGTCTAAATGACCGGCAGCCTGTAAGGCCCTGTTTACAAGAAGGTAGGGTAACCCTACTGCCAGGGTAACCCTAGCAAGAGGGTTAAAAGATAGCCCGGGTTTACAAGCAAAATTTCCAGGTAGAGTAACCCTACTGCCCGAGACAACTTTACGCTTGTTACGCTTCGGTGAGCCTGCCGGCAAAGCACGAACAGATAACAAAACTGGAAAAAATTTATTTCCAAAGCAAAAATATGACAAATTGTGAGAGAACTTTATGTTTTCTGGGTCATAATTCGCTGATTTTGTCGGTATTGTGATCATAGTTTGCTTTTTGGAGCCAAAATAGAGTTGTCCCGGGTAGGCGAGTTGTCATAGCAGAGCATTTACAAGGCGCTAGGGTTACCCTAGCGCCAGGGTAACCCTAGCAGTGAGCTAGGGTTACCCTGGTGCTAGGGTAACCCTAGCTGCCTTGTAAATGCGTCGTTGAAAATAAGAAGAAATGTGCGAGTGCCAGGGTAACCCTCTTGCTAGGGTAACCCTAGCACTAGGGTTACCCTACCTGCTTGTAAACAGGGCCTAAAGGTTTCAAATAGTATTACATTAAATTAGGACCGGCAGTTCAGTTCTGACAAATTCCCAAGCGACCCTGCAGTTTACGATTAGCGCTCAGAAATGGTACTAAGATCGATAGAAGTATCATCGATTATAGCTCTTTAAAAATCCACATTGTTTCTATTGTAAGTAATATCCGAATACACGTTGGTTTTGAAGTATGTTACTAAACGATTTAATTTCTGAAATCGAGTCTTTTCTCGATGAATCACTGTCTAGCAGGATGTAATTGATTTAAAGAGATTGTTTCATTCGTTTTCCTTTATTGAAAAGTTCATTTAATGCCAGACACTTTTGATTGCAACCTTTCATATTAAAAATCTAGCTTTGCCGAGATAAAACAAGAATATAGTTACAGTCTTGATCCTGACTCATCATTATACCCGCTTTCAGTGTTACGTGCATAGGCGACATATTTCGACCATTTCTCGGCATGCTATGATAAATCGCTCGACTTGCCATGTAACGGCCGAGAGGCCGTTTAACTGTAAAACTGGAAAATGTTTTGATTATTAGCGGAAGAAATGACTAATAAATGCTAATTACTTACTTCAAATGACTGAAGAAGATTGTGGACTTTTGCATGTTTCTCGATTTACGGCATCAATCAAACGATTCAGTGCAGTCGATCGCTCTCACTTTTCACATACCAGGTTACATAGCATGTCGAAGATGTCGTAGATAGATAGATAGATAGATAGATAGATAGATAGATAGATAGATAGATAGATAGATAGATAGATAGATAGATACAACTTTATTTGCACCACTATATCTAAAGCTGCGCTTCAGAACATTTGTGCTTTCAGTGTTACGTCTTTGCACGTAACACTGAAAGCGGGTGTAATTTACACCCAATGTGCCCTTGTTCATACCCGAATCCGTGTTTTATACAAAGTCCGTAATGCTCAGTCCGCGTTCCATACCTGAGTCCGTATTTTATACCCAGTCCGCGTTTTATACCTGAGTCCGTGATATATACCCAGGCGTAGTCCGCAGTCCGTGTTTTATACTGACCGCATTCGGTTCTGATCTGTACAACCCCCAGGGGCAATAGCGATTCGAAAGCTGATGCTTTGGAGAGCAAATCGCTCCGACAAAAGGGCTAACGCTCGAAATGTCAGTTTTTGAATCTCTTTTCGCTGGCCAATTCACATTATTAACCCAGTTACTAAAACCAAACTATCTTGTAATGCTCCCCACCGATGCAGTTTCTTTCAGTAGAACTTATCCCCTTTATTTATTTGTCATATTTTGAGTTTGGGACTGTTCATCAATTTCTCAGTTTCTGGAAGGGTGCAAGAACAGACTTATTCCTTATTATCCAGTCACAGTTCCTAAGAGTTCCTTGAGCCATTCAGACAAACACAACATTTAATCCCAATTAATTTACTGAACAATCTCAAGCAATACCAAGAGTTGATCTAGAAATAATATTAACAATATATTGCAGGTGTTTACAGTTAGGACAGTAAAAAGGCAAGTGTCTTTGGAAAAATATTAAATTAAAAGTAAAATTAGTACTTTCCTCAATTAATATTGTGGCTGGCAGCGGGTGCTATTGAAGTTAATGGATTTAATATCAACTGCATCTATTCACATTTTAGCAGTGGCTGATACAATGTGCCTTCTTGTCATCAACTTGCGATCTTTCTGTTATCTTCATAGCAGTTCTCTTTCATTATTGTATTACTACATAGCAGTAATTAATCAAAACATTCTCTAAATACTGGCGTTTATTTGATCGAGTTCTAGGTTTTGTGTAGTAAATACCTCTGCCTCGGACAATCTTTCTATCATCTTTGAAGGAGTCGTCTATCGTTATTAGATTTCCACATGTTAGCAGTAATTGATCAAAACATTGTTGTCAAATCTAATTTACTAGCTGTACTTTTGAGTACAGAACACCTCCGAATCTCAAAATATGTAACTGAAGCATGCATAATACCATAGCAGCTGCGCCTATTTCAGCTGCTTCAGACGAGGTGCGTTTAAAAAGTATCTGTCATCATTTGCATCTAGTCATGTCCAACCCCAATGTGGGGGGGGGGGGGGGGGGGGAGAGTTGGGCGCTTCAAATAACACAATTATTGTACGCACGCTTCTTAGATGTTACATTATTATCGCCAACGTGAGCTCCTGGGTTAATTTTTAAATTCACAGGTGAGACATTGTCTGGTAACTTGATTGGCACACAACTATGTAAAGTTTTTAACTCTTGAAGGTCTCATTAAGAACTATCTAAATGTCTGTAGATTAATAACAAAAAAAGCTAGAATCATTATTAAACATGTAACTTCACTTAATAAACCAACAACTATATACAGATCGGTAAATCGATCTATGACCAGGGTTGGCTATTCAGTGTAACAACTGTGTGACTAATATCACTAGTGGCCATAACAGTTAAATGAATAAACAACAATGATAACATATAAAAGCTAAGTTAAAATGACAACAAGTAATATTGCTAGATTAAAATAACTCTAAAAATTATTCTAAAAAAATAATCTATAAAATTAACCTAAAGTGAAATAAACAAAAATATCTATAAATTGAGGCTTCAAAAACCAAGCAGTCATGATAATGAAATGCATTTTTTGTGCATTCCAGAAAAATGTTATTTAATATCATCCTCCACTGGGTAGTTAATTTTTAATAACCTGCAAGATAACATAAAAATATTAACATCCACTGAACATTAAGTTGGTTCTCTAGTTATGGTGTGAGTTTATACTATTCTTCCAAGAAACGCAACATTATTACCAGACAATTTAAAGTACCCTGTTGAAAAAAGAAATAAATGTTTAATCAAGCTTTAAGAGTGCATTTCAGTTGAGTACCCGGGGGGGGGGGGGGGGTTCTACCTATATATAATGGCCTTTATGGGGAGGCTCCGCCAGGAAGGGCTACCTTTTACCTTTTATACAAGGGTAAGGAATTTCACGTAGGCGTATAATAAAGGGTGGGAAAATCTGTCTTTAAGGTATTAAAACAGCCATTAATTAATATTTTTCGAACATACACACCTTTTGGCTGGATCATTTCATTTCAAGAAGATTTCGATTCTTGGTGATTTATTAATAATACCGGCCGATTATGAAAATGGTATACCATAGGTTAAGGGGTTGGACTTCGGGGAAGAGAATCCCTATATAGAACCTTGTACAGTTCCCTCCCCCAGGGGTTGAGTATCAAGAGCGATCTATCTGTTTTTCGTTTTACATTTGGTTTTGCGTTACACTCTGAAAAAAGCCTAGGAGTCAAACAGCGGAGTCCTACAACCTTATTTTCCCTTGCCCCTTAGGATAGATTGTCATAGTGGTCGCTGCCATGGGAACGTGAGGACGTCCCCTCCTCTGGGTTGTCGTAATGTATTTCTACAACCCCAACATCCCGACCACCTTCTTCCTTTTGGGTTGCGTGAAGTTCTTGGCCGAGGGCATTGCCACTTTCTATATCTGTTTCTTTCGGTGCAGTAATTAGTTCCTCATAAACATTTGTTTCTGTCGCTGATTCTCCATCTCCTTCTTTACGCCTTTCTTTTTGTCCCAGTGTATCGATGTAAACGGAGTTGTGCAGAACCCTTGTGGTTTCCCTACCACGCTTCCGTCTCCTCTGTAAAATGCCATTTAACGTAGAAAAGGTGATTAATTTGTTATTTACTATTTGTCTTTATCGCACAGCCACGGGCGTAATCCGACCTCAAAGTCTGATTCTCGTTTTTTTTGCGCCACCTACAATTTGGGACTCACTGCCAGAAGCAATGCGCAATCATGATGACATTTCAAAATTTAAAACTGCTCTAATGACTGTCTTATTCAAACAACGTTTTTAATTAAAGTTCCGTTAGAATAATACACGTAGTGTAAATATTTTCGATACCAATATTAATATTTTATCATTACTTTCACTTTTAATTTTAATTTTTGATAAGAATTTTTTGCGTGCTTTTTTATATATTTGTGTTTTACTATTGATGTAATTTTTTAATCTACAAAATTTTTCTTTCGGGATATACAGTTGTAAAGCGCCAAGAGCCTACAGATATGGCGCAATAGAAATTCCTGATTATTATTTAGTCAAGAGCCGATTTAGATTTAAATGAGCTGCTTACTTAAAAAGAAGCTTCAATAGTACATAATTTTCTATATTAAGGCGAACCTGAAATTTGGTACGTTGATCCGCTCTCCATATACTATTAAACATTTGAAGTGGTCCAGTTAAGGTGTCTTAAAAAATGATATTTAATGTACAGATGTATATTTGCGATTAGACTCCTGAGCTGCGCGTATTTCTATTCTTAAACACAAGCCACAGACTGGTTTCTTATACTCACCATCAGTATGAAAGCCAAGACAATAATCAGAGCCAGCAAAGCCAGACAGGCGAGAACTATCAGTGCAACAGCCCATCCAGGCAATGAATCACTGCTTTCTTCTTTCTCTTCCTGTTTTCACACTCAATTGCGAAAATATAACGTTTTTAACAATAAGCCCATCTAATGCTTCAGTTCCATTGGCCGATTCCAAACGGTTTTTCAATTGTGCTTCATCAAAGGAAGCAGCATCGCTTAAGGCAATAGAATAATTGACGATGACACTACCATTACTAAAACTGGTTACAACAACGTAAAGAAAATTAGGATATCCCTCAAATACGGCTGTCAATACCACTACTAATCTTATCTTCAGCTCCTTAGATTCACGGCTACTGGCGTTTGCATAAGCCTCAATGTATATTAGGTTTATAAATGTGATACTCGCATCGACAGTCACGGTCGATGGATCCGTTGTAGTCTCACTTAATGGATCAGTTGATAGTTCAGCTGGTCGATCCGTCGATGGCTGGGTTGGTGGATTAGATGCAACAGCTGTGGTTGAACTTGGAGTTGGATCAGTGGTTGTGTCAGCTGTTGGATCAGTGGTTGTGTCAGCTGTTGGATCAGTGGTTGTGCCAGTTGTCGGATCAGTTGTAGGATCAGTTACTGGATCAGTTGTGGGATCAGTGGTTAGGTCTGTTGCTGGATCAGTTGCTGTGTACGTTCTTGGATCTGTTGCTGGATCAGTGGTTGGCTCGGTTATTGGATCAGTGGATGTATCAGCTGTTAGATCAGTGGTTGTGCCAGTTGTCGGATCAGTTGTCGGATCAATTACTGGATCAGTTATTGGATCAGTGGTTTGGTCTGTTGCTGGATCAGTTGCTGTGTACGTGCTTGGATCTGTTGCTGGATCAGTGGTTGGCTCGGTTATTGGATCAGTGGTTGGAACAGTTGTTGGATCAGTTGCTGGATTAGTTGCTGGAACAGTTGTTGGATAGGTGGTCAGAATGGTGGGTAGATCAGTTGGATCAGTTGTTGGATATGTGGTTAGATCAGTGGTTGGATCAGTGTTACGACCAGTTGTTGTATATGTGGTTGTATCTGTTGTTGGATCAGTGGTTGGATGTGTGGTTAGATAGCTGGTTGGATCAGTGGTTAGATCAGTTGTTGAATCAGTTATTGGATCAGTTACTGAATCAGTTGTTAGATCAGTTGTTGGATAAACTGTTGAATCAGTGGTTGGATACGTGGTTGGATCAGTGGTTGGTTCAGTTGTTTGATCAGTGGTTGGCTCAGTTGTTTGATCAGTGGTTGGCTCAGTTGTTAGTTCAGTTGTTGGCTCAGTTGTTGGATCAGTGGTTGGTTCAGTTGTTTTGATCAGTGGTTGGATCAGTTGTTTGATCAGTGGTTGGTTCAGTTGTTTGATCAGTGGTTGGCTCAGTTGTTTGATCAGTGGTTGGCTCAGTTGTTAGTTCAGTTGTTGGCTCAGTTGTTGGATCAGTGGTTGGTTCAGTTGTTTGATCAGTGGTTGGCTCAGTTGTTTGATCAGTGGTTGGCTCAGTTGTTAGTCCAGTTGTTGGCTCAGTTATTGGATCAGTGGTTGGTTCAGTTGTTGGATCAGTGGTTGGTTCAGTTGTTGGATCAGTGGTTGGTTCAGTTGTTTGATCAGTGGTTGGCTCAGTTGTTTGATCAGTGGTTGGCTCAGTTGTTAGTTCAGTTGTTGGTTCAGTTGTTTGATCAGTGGTTGGTTCAGTTGTTTGATCAGTGGTTGGCTCAGTTGTTAGTCCAGTTGTTGGCTCAGTTATTGGATCAGTGGTTGGTTCAGTTGTTGGATCAGTGGTTGGCTCAGTTGTTAGTCCAGTTGTTGGCTCAGTTATTGGATCAGTGGTTGGTTCAGTTGTTTGATCAGTGGTTGGCTCAGTTGTTAGTTCAGTTGTTGGCTCAGTTGTTGGATCAGTGGTTGGTTCAGTTGTTTGATCAGTGGTTGGCTCAGTTGTTAGTCCAGTTGTTGGCTCAGTTATTGGATCAGTGGTTGGTTCAGTTGTTGGATCAGTGGTTGGCTCAGTTGTGGGATCAGTTGTTAGTTCAGTTGTTGGATCAGTTGTTGGATTAGTTGTTGGATATGTGGTTGGATTAGTGGTTGGATATGTGGTTTTATTAGTGGTTGGATCAGCTGTTGGATTAGTTGTTGGATATGTGTTTAAATCAGTGGTTGCCTCAGTTGTTGCATATGTGGTTGGATCAGTTGTTGGATTAGTTGTTGAATATGTGGCTGAATCAGTTGTTGGATATGTGGTTGGTTCCGTTGTTGCGTATGTGGTTAAATCAGTGGTTAATTCAGTTGGATATGTGGTTCGATCAGTGGTTGGTTCTGTTGTTGGATATGTGTTTTGATCAGTTGTTATATCAGCAGTTGGACAAACACAATTTTGCGACTCAGTGTATAAAGTGATCGTTGGCTCAGTTGTTGGATTACTCACTATATTAGTTGTTGGATCAGTTGTTGGATTAGTTGTTGGAACAGTTGTTTGATCAGTGGTCGGATCTGTGCTTGGATCAGTGGTTGGTTCAGTTGTTTGATCAGTGGTTGGATCAGATGGATTAGGTGTTGGATCAGTGGTCGGATATGTGGTTGGCTCAGTGGTTGGTTCAGTTGTTGGCTCGGTTGTTGGATTAGTTGTTGGGTTAGTTGTTGGATATGTGGTTAGATCAGTGGTTTGTTCAGTTGTTGGATCAGTGCTTGGCTCAGTTGTTGGATCAGTTGTTAGATCAGTTGTTGGACCAGTGGTTGCATCGGTTGCTGGATCAGTTGTTGTATCTGTAGCTGGTTCAGTTGGATATGTGGTTCGATCAGTGGTTGGTTCTGTTGTTGGATATGTGTTTTGATCAGTTGTTATATCAGCAGTTGGACAAACACAGTTTTGCGACTCAGTATATAAAGTGATCGTAGGCTCAGTTGATGGATTACTCACTGTGGTAGTTGTTTGTTGAGCTAATGGATCATCTGCTGGATATCCCCTTGGTGAACCTGAGCGAAATTAAATTGTCTCATATCAGTTAAGTACTGTACCTCTCTGTCTGTAAAAAGCAGCTTGTTGACGATTGAGGCGATATATCAAACTCGAAGAAACTGTGTTTGACAATATTGAAGAGTACGAAAGTACGACCAGTAGCGGTGTATCTTTGACGAACTTCGAGGAACTTGTAATTATGGTCAAACACTGTCTTGAGTGTCTTATATATCCTCTCAATCGAAAATATAACTAAGGAGATAACGGAGAAATACAATCGGGAAAAGGTATGCTAAATATAAAATCGGTTAAACAACCACCGTCACCGTCACGATTTGACTTTGTTTAAACTTGATGAATGAGTTTATTTGAACGAGTTCGAGCAGGGTGTTCCAGATGTAGAGGATATTGGTTAGTGTTGGTTGCTGTGGCAATGTCAAAATTCTTCGTTGGTATTTTATGGACAACGTTCTGCTGAAAAATCAGTTTAAGGAGGCAATGCCTTGAAGGATGAATACCACCATGCTTCAATTACGGTATCATACAAATTCCCAATCATTAGAAATTAAAATTAATTTTTACAAATTATAGCAACTAAAATTAATAGTTGATCATAGAAAAAAATAACCTGCTAAAAACACCCTCAGTTTTGCGCTGCAAACTCAACCCCCATATTTATTATGGAATTGTAATAAGTATGACATGACAAGTGCAACATTCTATGGTTAAGGTTCAGAGCCACCTTAAATTTTCGAAAATTTAAGGGGGTTCTGAACCTACTCCTTAGAAAGTCAAAGTCATTTTATTTAGGCAGGGTAGCCCCATCAGCCATGGGCTGGTATGAAAAGGGGCGCTGGGTAAAATTAAGAGTACATGATAAGAAATGCAAAATGTAAAAATTACCTGGAACGTAAAAATTAGAGTTAAAAATTGAAAAAAAAAGAACTTACACATCTATGAAATAGATCAAAACAATAAAAGAGAGCAATCAAAGTATTTTTAAGTATTATATATGACTAAAATGAAAACTAAGGCCTAGAGCAAACGTCGAATCTAAGTCGAATTTAATTCGTCAAAGCTATTTATTTTGAAAAAGGCGCATGAATGGTGCGACGTTTGCTGCAATTAAATTCGACTCAAATTAATTGGTTCGACTCTAGCGTCGGTTCGACTTGCCAAGTCGGATAATGCGACAGTGGTTCGGCGTTCCAGCAAACGCCGCTCTAGACACGCGCTGAACTCAATTCATAAATCATGTAAATTACAAAATAATTGATTCAAATGTGATGGACTGGGCAAATGTCACAAAAATACATACTCCCCCTCCATCTGTCAAACGCTAATTCCCCCCTGACGAGCATGCGCTGTACAAAGATAATTTCGCAACCGGGAATGGCGAACTATAGAAAGTCATTGCCGACATGAAGACCGCTGCTCAAGACTGCCATGACTGCTGCTCCATTGTTGTTGGCTGACAAAAGCACGGTCAAACATGGCAATTAGGCCAAAAGCTGTCGTCTCTGATACTCTATTTTTAGAGCTGTGTGTAATACGAGTCTTCTCTTTCTAGTTTTCGGAATTAACTGTACGAGCACTGCATTTCGGCATTTTGCTAGCAAGTTCTAGCAGTAACTAGCCGCGCATCAATCAAACAAAAGGTTTAATGAGCAAAACAGTAGCTGAGCACGTGCATTAAAAATCCTTTGCCATCCTCTGCAAAACAATAACGTGAAATGACCAAGTTCTGCGTCGTCTACGGAACGTGGACGACAACTGCTAGTTTCTCTTATTTCCATTTGGAATTGATCGCCGTCGTTGCATATGTAGCTTAAGCACGTTTTTAGAGCCATTGGCGCACTGAACAGATCTCAACATCACGAATCTCGCTTGGAAAATCTAAATTCATTTTTCATTCATTTTTCATTTTTTCGTGGTTGCTTTAAGCTCCCAAATAGCACGGGGACACGTGCAACTTGTCAAATAGGATCGACGGAGGTTCGACGTTTGCTACCACGCTGAAATGAAGTCGATTCTTTGTCGCACCTATTTTAAATTTATTCGACGCGACTTGGATTCGACGTTTGCCCTAGGCCTAAGAGAATTCTTGAAAATGGAAAGCGACGTGGCTTATTTTCCTGATGTGGGTTAATCATTAAAGACAACCACGCCTGAAATCTAAATGTGTTTTTCCCCCAGTGTTAACTTAAGATTCGGGAGGTGAATGTCGTTCCTTTATCTTGTCTTGTACGTGATGTGCAAAACTTGCCCATTACAATTCGATAATAGAAAATGTGGGTCACCGAGATCATTTTTGAGCGAATAAGCGCTTAAAGCTAAGATTATGTTTTTTTAGCAAGTCACATTGTTGTCATGGTAACCTATTGTCCCACAACATTTTCACGAATGATTGGGCAGTTTTTTGATACCGCGGTTTTGGCATCAACCAATACAGAGTGGTTATAATGGCCCATTAAGTCCAAGTCTTGGAAACTAATGGAAACTGTTTGGAGTCACCTTAAGGACGGTGCCTACTAAATACAAAGGTTTTTGCGCCAAGTTAGGACCACACGGAAAAGGTAGATATTCACGAGGGCTATTGGAATCCACAAAGAAAAATAGGAGTAGCCACGCATTTTTTCGAGATAATTAGCCTTGAATCTCAACAAATATGCCGACATCAGCATTTTTCTGAAAAAAGCGGGAAACGATATTTCTTCACAGATTTTCTTAGAATTCGCCTTTACATACAGAAAGGCAAACACATTTAAAAGATCTTTAAACTACATGGCAAATACTAACATGAAAATCATTTTTGTTACGTTTTTTGTAACAACATCGTTGCAAAATCGCTTTTAACGTCTCTGACAGCCTTCCTCTGGTTCAGCTAAAATACAGTCTAAATACCTTTTGCTCACGACCAGAAACTAATCACATGTTGAATAGGCTTGCCGCTTCCATTTCGCCACAAAAAAATGTAGGGGTAACCACGCGTTTTTTAAAGTTATTGATCTTTTTTGAAAACTTTTACGGTGCCCGTTACATTTTTTCCTGTCACCTCCCCAGTAAGTAAGACATTCCCACGTCTGCGCGCGCACTACGCCATCTGCAGGTTCATGTTTACAGTTGGATGGCAGTGTAATTTTCGAAAGATAACAGCTAGATTTTCAGCTGGAAGACGTTAACAGTTAGTGGCTAGCGATATGCTGCTATTCTGGTATCCCTGGTTTAAGTACAGGTTCATTATAATTGATTTGGTCACCGTAGGAAAATTTTGCTTTAATTTTAGTCGTGTGCTTGGTGGCGTAGTTGATTGCGTCAATGTCAACCCCAGCGCGCGCGCGCTTAAACCATGGCTTGCGTGATGCGCAGAACGTGTGCGCACTAACAAAAGTAGTCACCAGGAAAGGAAAAAACTAAAGGAAAAAACTAATTAAAACTTCGATTGTGCGGGATTATTGACGAACCAATATTCTTGCCAAGTCCTAAGGAAAATCTGCATTGACGATAGTTTAGCCAAACTTATTTCACCACTAGTTCAAAATATACTCAGCAGTTTTAGCAATCGCCAATTCCTTTAGCGAACCGGGTCGGACTACACTCTTTTTTTTCTATAAGAATATATTTTATACGAATATCGAGGCTGAAATTTGCGAAATTTTAAGAATATTCTAAGAATAAAGCCGAGGCTGAGATTTTGAAAAGGGTAAATATAATTTTGTGTTGAAACATCTGTAAATACAATACAACTTTATGTTTTTAACTTAACCGTATAAAATTATTCCTTTCTATGAACAGCAAAACTAGCCAACAAAACGAAAAAACCTGCACTAGCTATAGCAAAATGTTCAACGCTAATGACAGTTCGATGAACGGTACATGTAATACATATGAACAGTATTCAGCACAAAAGACATGAACTAAACCGCAAAAAAGTATTATGACAAATGATTTTTTTTTCAAATAACAAAACCTAGCGAAAACAAAAACAGCATTGATCTAGATACAAACCGTGGCAGTTGTAATTGATACCCCAATAAATTCTAAAACGGAAATGTCACGCTATAATTTAAGAATAGTACAAGAATATTTTCAGCCTGGGCCGGAAAAAACAACATTCTTATATATAAAAAAAGAGTGTACTAAAGAAGATCATGTTGCGTGACACAAACCGGACGAGTATGAAGGCACAATAAATAGCAAGACAGAATGCCGCATATTCCCTTATAAACGAATTCCTTTTTAAAAATACTTTTGTCTTGATTCAATAAAAACACTTAGCTTGAACATTTCTTCATAAACTATGTCAAGGGTCGCAAATTCTCGGAAGTTTATTGAAAGTTACTCACTAGAGAGTTTATGCAAATTATGTGAATGCAAAACTTTTGCTAGCATGTACAATGTGATCGCCATAAGTTGTAAAAAGACTGAATATTCTGCGCAAATAAGTTCTCCATAAATGCGTATACAGCTGTGTCAGATTCTTGAGCCAAAATGGTTTAAACTCACAACTTGCGATTGGATTGGAAGAATACTCGACGGAGCAACTTGAATAATAGTTATCTAAGCGGAACTCTTGTGCTAAAATATTTTGATTCGTTTACTTGTTTTTACTGTGTTCAATACGCGTCGCGTTAAATACGATATGGTACTGCGGTAGGAAGCCCGAGTGAACCCTCTTAGAGCGTCTAGCTTACAATTATCTCCATATTGTCTAAAAAGGAACACAAAAGCAGTGTAGGGAAGCTAAAACTATTCAAAATTTCTGTCCACGGGACATCGAATCCTGTCATCTTGTGGCTGCAAGGTGCGTGAAAAACTATGGTCCCTAAATGCGAACTTGTTATTTAAGGAACCTCACCAGTTGACAGTACTTAATTCACTTAATTGGTCCACTTAAACAATATTTGGCAGAGAACATTTCACTTCTAAGATCGAGTTGCAATATTTTTGGGATTCAGACACTCTGGCCTTATTCGCTAAAGGGCATGTTCTCCCCAAAGCAAAGTCGGTGACCCTCTATTTTTTACGTTTCTGACTAATTCATTATCCTACAGTTGTAAAAATCTCAGAAAAGAAAATCAGTGTTAGAAAATTTTCGCGCGAACGTCCTTAAATTAAGTGCTCTATACGAGATAAGAATAATTTTTCGGTGTTTCGAAGAAGCGCACTTTTCGTGTTAAGCAGACAAACACTATCAATTTGTGAGATCACAGAAATTGAATGAATTTTGTTCATGGCTCCCACCAGATTTAAGCTATGATCGTCATTATTAAGACGAAATCCGATAGAAGATGGAGCAATTTCAGGTTTTAGTGGACAAAAATCTGTACCGAGTAATTTTAAATATTTTACAGTCATTTTTACATTTTTTTTAAAGCTAAATACATAAATAATTGCCTGAAATAACACCGAAAAATAATTTCCCATGGGAACGAGAGAAAATAAATTTCAAAGTTCAGTGATTTTGTGGAAACACAGGCAAAATTCCATCATCGTTTCATTTCACCAAAACTTTTAAGCGTTTTATACGAAGTTCAACATTCGTTTTCGACGTTTGGTGTTGCTAGAAATGAATTGTTCTGAGAAGATAATTAAAAGAGCCCTACAGAAGTTTGCAATACAATGTAAATAATCTTGGTACAAGATTTTCGTCCACTTGTTACTCCAATGTCGGGCGGATTCCGTCTTAATTTCTCTTCTACAGGCATGAAGTTCTGATAAATAAAACGTCTTAAATCATCACCTAAGCTCTCCCAGATTGTGTTGAAATTACAGGCCCTGTCTTGCATTACGTACTTGCCCTATGACTCATCCTGTGTGGCTCCAATTTTCGTTTCTTTTCATTTACCCAATGGGCTATTTTACTCAAGTGTAGCCAGGCAGTGATCTTTACTTCTAAGGAATCGTCTCATGTTTCATTCCTTATTTTCTTGCCTCTTCAGTTTGTCAATTTGAATTATCATTATTGTTTTATTTGTAAGGAGACTCCCGCCCAGAACTATGTCTGTTTTGAAAGTGACCGTTACTGCACCAGCAATGTTTCCTTAACAAAATTTTGAAACTCAAAACTTTCACCACTCGTACAAGTAAAAACAAATTAAGTTTACCGTTGCTTTTAACACGATGTTAGTACAGATCATGATACAACGTCCAGAAAAACAGCGCATTCTTTCCTGAAGTAGTGGTATCAAGGAGTTCAAATTAAGTATTAAGGCCAGAGTTAGAAGACATGAGAAATGCTTGTTTCAGTTACCTTGTAACAAACTTAGGTGAAAAATTTAGGTAGTCGAATCACCTTAAATCACGTTGATGTCCTGCAAAATGACCTCGAAAATGTAAACTTTACAGCAACGATTTCATGATCTTTTCTTGCTAGAAAACTAGTTTTAACTTAATATTTTAATTCTATGAAAAGCTTACAGAATTATTGTACCAAGAACGAGAACGACCTTGTACCAAGAACGAGACTTACCTTGTGTTGCGTATAAGCTGCTCCAAAATATCCCTAGCCAACAGAGAATGACTAAACCTTTAGCCATGCTTGAGTAAGTCTTGAATTTTGAATCCTTCTTAGTGCATGATTTTTCACTTCCTCGAGATAATGATCTTTCTTTAGGCAAACTATGAAGCGAGTGTAACTTTAAAATGCGATGCCTGTCCTAGAAAAAGGGACTGGTCTTTAGAAATAGAGATGATGAATCGCAAGTTTTGATTACCAACTAAGAGAAATCTAACTGTTGTTATGATGGTCAATAACTACTCGTTAACTGTTGATTGTTTTCGATCAAAAACAATTCTTTTTTTATGGACAGATAACGTCAAAGTATTTGCATGACGCCCGTCAAAATATTTTGGACAAGACTGTTGCTACAATAACGCGATGGTGCTCGAAAAAGAAAAAGACGAGAGAGGAGATCTTTCGAAAATAATAACACATGCATAAGATGACTGATTTAAAGTGCTTTGAATGTTGAGCCAACGGAAAATAAGCCGCAAGCCTCACTTGCAAAAAATAAAAGACCGTTTCCAAATAACTGCATGGAAATCATATTGGGTTTACTTTATAGCAGGGTTGAAGTCAGTATAATGAAATAGCTCACTAATTTGAGAATGGTTTCTCGGTGTCTTCATATCTAAGTCAATCCAAAAACAAACGACTATGACTTTGTAAAGTATTGGAGAATTGTCCTGGTGCACACCTGTTTTCTTCCCAATTTAACTTGCTACGCCTGTCATTGTGCAAGCCTCGCCATGTGGGAAGTCACCTGAAGTTTCTTTTCAATATCTTATTTTATACAAAAATATTTTCAGCATCAAATCGTAGTTTCTAGGCTACAGCACAGATCTAGTGTTTTCAATTTTTTGTTGTTTTCTTCTTTCTTGGACTTTTCCTATCTGCTAAGTATTTTGTAAATGGTTAGAAAAAAAAAACAAAACAAAAAACAATTCAGAGGAATGACTGTTAAAAATCTTGCTTTATTCCTTGTATCTTTTTACGGCTGGGTTACACTGTTGCTTAACGCTAGACATTAAGATGGGAAATATCGTAAATTCTGCATTACTGTGCATTTTTTCCGTGCCACGTTCTCTATTAAAAGCTCTTAAGATTTAAAATTTAAATTTGGTTGAACCGTTCATTTCTACTCAGTCAATATGAATAGCTTCGTTAAAACTGACATTAAATATTCATCAATGAAAATGAGACTCAGGTTATAAAGAACTTAAGGCTGTTGTCAGGTGTTTTCTGGTGGTGTGGGCCTAAGAACAACCAATTCACCCAAAAGCGAGCTTTTGAATGTGACACATGGGCACTTACGTAAGTTCTGTATTTGGTTTGCGAAGGAGGTTTGTTATTTTGGTTCTCATAGCTCTTTTTTGTTCTAGAACAAATCCACAGCAGTCTTAGCTGACAAGCCAGGTGGAACAATTCTTATCATAGCCGGGCCAATATATTGTCGTCTAAATCGCAAGGCCAGAAGGTCGTGACATTTGACCGTGTGCACAACGGGAAGGTTGGACTTGAACGTATACGCGTTTCGAGATAAATTGAATAAAGTGAAAAACATTTATGGTTGATCTAAAGATCTGTTTATTGGTAAACCTCTGTTGCTCTGACATAACATTGTACTGTGCTGATTTTGTAAGTTTTTTTTGTATATTATGTCGTAAGACGTATCGCCATATGTTTGACGAACTCAGCAAAATACGTTGTCCCCTGGACATGAGAGCATATGGTTTACAATCTCTTTCATGTTTAAATAATTGCTCAAAAGATCCATGTTTGATAATAAATCATTCTCCTTTGTTCGTTTGGCACGGAAGTCCACACATGCTCCTATAACTGACCGTATCGTACTGTAATAGGATGATTATCGAAAAATTAGCGGGTTCGTTCTTCAAATGGCTCCTCTCAGCATTCTGAACTGACTTTACCATCCTTATCGATATCAGACAGCTCGCAAATTAGTTTGATACCTGCAAGGAATCCACTGCAGCCTGCGAGGGAGGTAGTCTGCTCCTGAACAAGGATTCAGTCACGGACGATAGGAAAGGTGTGGTGTGTTCATAGCAGGCGGCTGTAACACCGACTACAGCAGTGTGTTGGTCTTACCCAAACGCAATGGTGTCACGTTTTTTCACATAATTCGTTATTGCTGCAGGCCCCGAAGACACCATTTTCTACAGAACGGAACAAGTTGCAGTT
>JAHPZR010019165.1:0-10364 GCA_019787425.1 Platygyra sinensis | reverse complement strand
GAAACGGCGGAAAACTTCATAGTTATACTGCTAAAGCCAACGGCAAGACAGGACTACCTATAGGAGTCCGCGTTGTTTTCCAAATAAAACAAACCCGGCCTGCCGACGCCTGGCGGCCTAGCGATGTAGCTAGGAAGCTAAGGTCGCAAGAAAGGAGCAGCTAAGTCGCAAGAAAGTAGCAGCTAAGTCGCAAGAAAGGAGCAGGAAAGTCGCAGCTAAGTCGCAAGAAAGGAGCAGCTAAGTCGCAAGAAAGTAGCAGGAAAGTCGCAGCTAAGTCGCAAGAAAGGAGCAGCTAAGTCGTAAGAAAGGAGCAGCTAAGTCGCAAGAAAGGAGCAGCTAAGTCGCAAGAAAGGAGCAGCTAAGTCGCAAGAAAGTAGCAGGAAAGTCGCAGCTTAGTCGCAAGAAAGTAGCAGCTAAGTCGCAAGAAACTAGCAGGTAAGTCGAAAGAGAAAAAAAAAGAGAGAAAAGTGTATGTCCCTTTGGAGCCACGGTAGGATTAAGCTAGAAAACAAACCTTTTCAACTTTTCACATGCGTATACTACAGATTTATGGACTATTTTCATCATCACACCATCTTACACCTCGATCTGCTGATTTACAGTTACCATATGTACATGTTGGATTATTCTCATTAGCAACAAAAAATGACTGAGGAGCTCCGCTTTTAGGCTTAGCTAAATCTATATATTAAATCATAGTTTTACAAGAAAAACCTCAGTTCGAAAATAAACAGAAAAAGCACAGATAGCTTCTCAAGTCACTGTTCAGTGGTCCTGCAGTCCAGGTTGTTTCGCATGAACCGCACGAGACTTTTCTCTTTTGGTGGACTTCGTTAACAAGGCCGGCCACTTTTCGGAGGGACCGTTGGCTTTCTGGGATTCATAGAGAGAGGGAATTCGAAAAAAATTAACGTTGCTTTCGGGGAGTTCGCTGTTATTTTCGGGGATGGGGGGGCGTTTACTTTCGGAGATTCCACGGTGAATAAACAGCCTTTCGAATTTCATGCTGGCAAACTTTTTCTTCGAAGACCAGGGGCACTTAATTAAGTACCCTGTGGCCTGAATATAAAAAACATCGCCCAGCATTGATCCTCTGCAGAAGTGAGGCGGAGTATCGGAAATCGAATCCATGCCAATTTTGACTTGAGTACAAAAGCCGCCCCTAGTCCATGGCCATCCTCAGTAGACCGTTCCACAGATTACATCTAACTTGTATAAATAAGCTATAAATCAGTCTATAACTGAAACCCTAGGGTAACAAACGGTTTGGTATAAAAAATCATTGATTGTCAAGTAGATATATCTAGCAACCTTTGTGGCATTTCAGGTGTAAAAGTATGGGATCCCTAATAAAAGGGTTCTCCAAATCTCCACTGAAACAGTGGGTATTATGTCTAGGGGTGGATGTATGCACAGGAATTGTTGTAAGCAGAAATCGAAAATAACAGAAATAAAATTTAGTCAAAAATTGTTAGATGTTAAAGAATACACTAACGTTGAGGGACCAACAAACTGCAAAGCAGCCACGTCAACCACAAGGCAGTGCAAACAATAATGATAATAATAATATATAAAGGAGAGATTAGCATGGAGTGGTCATTAGAGAAAGGGGGAGGTTAAAATTAGTATTTAAAGTTAGTGATTAAAGTTAGGAGGAGGGGAAAAAAATTTTTAGACTTAAAAATTTTTTGTGTATATGAATGAAACTCAAAATTTTACCCAAGGGGTATCTATTTAAAACATAAAAAAAATAATTAAAATTCAGAGACCCAAAAATGTAAGTTTAAATGATTTAATGTAATAAAAACATTGTATGAAAATTACAATTAGTATTTGAAAAACTGAATACTCTCTTGTTATTGAAAAGGAAAAAAATATATACAGCATTTTTCGTTCTATAAAAAATATGATCTATGTGAATCGAAATTAACAGATTAATGGTATTTTTCTTCTCAAAAATATGGGGTCTATATGATTAAAAATTATATAGATTATTGGTATTTGTGAATTCTCCATTGAGAAATAGCCAAGTGGCATGATGAACATCATAATAGAACCAAATATTATCTTTAGAGTCTAAGCTGTTATTAATATTCCTTTTTGTAGTGTGGTCCAGTGCTGAGATGTAAGAATCCATTCTGTTATCAGGTACTTTGAACAGCCATTACCCAGGAAAAACAGCATCAGCTTAAATGTGTCGGTATCTCCAATGGGTTTCTCCAAAATAATTGTTGGATGTCTTGTGGCCAGGTGGATAGTGGGTAAAAAGCAACTCCATTTAACAGAGTAAGTAAATTCCTTCTTTTTGGATTAATCTTGGCCTCTCTCTTCTTTTTCATTCATCATTCATTCATTCATCCGTCCAATCCGTCCATTCCGTCCATCCGTCACATCCGTCCATCCCGGCCCAGCCGTCCATCCGTCCCCCCATCCGTCCATCCGTCCAATCCGTCCAATCCGTCAATCCGTCCATCCGTCCAATCCGTCCATCCGTCCATCCGTCACATCCGTCCATCCGTCCAACCCGTCATCCGTCCATCCGTCCATCCGTCCATCCGTCCATCCGTCATCCGTCCATCCGTCCATCCGTTTCCATCCGTCCGATCCGTCCATCCATCCATCCAATCCATTCATGTCATTCCATTCATTCATTTCATTCCAATTGTGTGCTATAGTCGAATTAACTGGGGCTAGAGATAATTTGTTTTTAATTTGTGTTACATCATATTTAAATGAATTTCGGGCTGAAAAAATTTTTTTGAATTTGTGTTAAGTAAGAGATAAATACCGAGAACGGAGGTCGTTAATCCATATACATCCCGAGGGCCGTAGGAGTTCACCACATGTGTGTCAGAAACCCGTTGCAACGGCAGGAATTTAGGCTGCGATAAACCATTTTCTAAATAGGGCAAGATGTGATTTCTACAATGGGTCAAGGGATGAAAACACAAGTTAAGCTCGAAGGAATTGTACAACGAGGGAGAAACCGTAAGAATATTTGGAAGTCGAAACCGACCGAATTCGTGGAACAACATGGTGACTAGTTAAACCGGTAAGTGAAAGACCTTCAAATCAATGATTTATCGTTCTAAAATAAAACATACAAGTTACTGATAATCTTAATTGTAGAAACATGGGGCAGGAATGATTTTAAACGCAATTTTTCAGTAATCGCAAGCAAAATTTTTGTCGCAGAGTAAATCAGGTATAACAATCACAAGCATAATTTTTTATTTCTATGTGAGCTTAAGTAATTCAAGTGAGCTTAAGTTTACAGTGATCTCATGTTTGGAATCTAATGAGAACATAAAGATCGGTGAAATTCTAAATTTTATGAAAAATCGTGGAATAACTCACATGATTGATATCTGGAAGGTAATGATTGGTTAAACATGATTCAAGAGATTCTTAAGGAGACCTAAAAGTGGGGAAAAGAGTATAAACATTAGTGGTAGTGATTAGTATAAAAACTAAAAAAAATTAATATAAACTGTAAGGTGCTTGGTATGTACACCACTGAAACAGTGGGTATTATATCAGGGGGTAGATGCGTGCATGGGAATTGTTGTAAGCAAAAAATCGAAAATAATAAAAAATAAAATTAAGTCAAAAATTGTTAGATGTTAAAGAATACACTAACGTTGAGGGACCAACAAACTGCAAAGCAGCTACGTCAACCACAAGGCAGTGTAACAATAATGATAATAATAATAATATAAAGGAGAGATTAGCATGGGGTGGTTAGAAGAGAAAGGGGGAGGTTAAAATAAATAATAAAGTTGGGTCGATCGAGTTTTCTCAAAATAAAATTAAAGTGGGGAAAAAGGAGTATAGACATTAGTAGAGGTAATTAGTATAAAAACATAAAAGAAATTAATATAAACTGTGAGGTGTATGGTATGTACACCATGACCATTCAAAGAGTTGACTAGTAACTCAAAGTTGTACCCCTACTGCAAGGTACATATAAACTGTTTGTATAAAAAATCATTTATTGCAGTAGATATATCTAGCAACCTTTGTGGCATTTCAGGTGTAAAAGTATGGATCCCTAATAAAAGGGTTCTCCAAATCTCCACTGAAACAGTGGGTATTATGTCTAGGGGTGGATGTATGTACAGGAATTGTTGTAAGCAGAAATCGAAAATAACAGGAAATAAAATTTAGTCAAAAATTGTTAGGTGTTAAAGAATACACTAACGTTGAGGGACCAACAAACTGCAAAGCAACCACGTCAACCACAAGGCAGTGCAACAATAATGATAATAATAATTATATAAAGGAGACATTAGGATGGAGTGGTCCATTAGAGAAAGGGGGAGGTTAAAATTAGTATTTATGCACCCTGCTCCGTCGCTACGGACTGTGTTTTGCAATGCGCATTGCTAAGGCCAAGCTCGGTTTGCTGGGAAGAGAACTAATCTGACACAAATCTTTGCCATAATTTGGCCACTAAGTTAAGTGGCCGTTTATTGTGAGAACATCTCAAAATACAACGAACTGGAAATACGTACCTTTTCCCAGCAAAGGTGAGGGCAAACACGCCTCACGTGACCTACGAATGTGATAATGTACTACCGATAACTCTCCACAAAAAAAGGGGGGGGAGCAAAGTGGGTGGGAAGAAACTTGCCCTTCACCGAAGCTTCTATGAAAGAGGCTTGTAACCTGATGCTCACGTGCCTACATCAAACTTTATTTAGGGCCCGGATGTGACTCCATCCGGGAAACTAACCACGGCTCAGGTTGCATAAAATTATTTATCCCCACTGGTAATAAATCGCATTTATGCACCCTGCTCCGTCGCTACGGACTGTGTTTTGCAATGCGCATTGCTAAGGCCAAGCTCGGTTTGCTGGGAAGAGAACTAATCTGACACAAATCTTTGCCATAATTTGGCCACTAAGTTAAGTGGCCGTTTATTGTGAGAACATCTCAAAATACAACGAACTGGAAATACGTACCTTTTCCCAGCAAAGGTGAGGGCAAACACGCCAAAGCCCTGAACGCGTTAGCGTGACAGGGCCGCCCCACCGAAAGCCAAAGCAATGCACAGCGCCCAAACAATACCAAACAATAACAACTGAAACATGATTATTGCATCTAACCAAGTGGCCCCTGCACACATGGCTTGATCTACAACTGTTAACTTGTAAACTATGGTGTAAAATAATTAAGTTATATTCAAAGTTAGTTACCACGTTTAGGAAAACAATTGGCCCCTGCACAAATGTTCCCAATGAGGCAACCATATAACAAGGACAAAGCTCTGTAGGAACTATCTTCTAATAACTGAGTTGACCCAGCACATCTTCTACCAGAGAACTGGGTAATAGACTAGCCCAGTTATTAGAAGCAAGTTTGAGTGCCACTTCTTTAAATACTTATCGTCGTCCATGGCCGATTTTGCAGCAATTTAAAAGGGATAAGCTTGAGCTCCAAACCCCTCTATTTCCAGTTTCAACTCATACGTTGGCCATGTTTATATCCTTTTTAGCTGAACAAAAATATGCAGCCTCTACAGTTGCAAGCTACATATCAGCACTTAGTTATCCTTATAAATTAGCTTCTTTGTTTGACCCAACTAAGTCCGAAATGATTCAGCTCGCTCTCCGGGGCTATAGTAAACTTCACCCTTCTGCAGATTCTCGGTTACCCATCACATTGCCAATACTTGAAAATATTATTTTAGCATGTGAACACACGAAATCCTCATTATATAGTAGGAAATTAATTCAGGCCATGTATGCGATTGCTTTCTTCGCTGCCCTAAGAGAGGGTGAAATTACATCTCGGGCTCATCAACCCTGTCAAAATATAATTGCCATCAGTCATACGGTATTTTTGAAAACACGAGAGGGTACTGTCAGTGCGATCAAGTTAACACTTAGGAATTACAAGCATAGTGACGCGTCTAATCCAGTAGATATTTTCATATACCGAGAGAAGCCTGTTTGCCCAGTTTCTCTCCTGTTAGAGTTTCTAAGTTTGCGCGGACAGTCTCCGGGACCTCTTTTTTGCTGGCCGGATGCCTCTCCAATATCTCGATCTTGCTTTGTCGCCGCTTTAACAGAAGACCTTCAGTTTTGCAATTTGAATGTAGCTCTAACATTTGTCTACATTGCTTTTTCGTTAATGACAGTGCAGATCTTTTGTGCAAGGGCCAAGTGTATCTGCATTAGGAGCGCATGTATCTTACTGGTAACCAACAGTGCTAGAAGTATTATATGTGTAGAGTTCCCTGATGGAAACATTTGTGCAGGGACCAACTGTTTCCTGAAAGGTGCGCCTTTTGTTGAATGATCTTATGTTATAATGTTTTGATCTAACCATGTGTGCATGGGCCACTTGGTTCATTCAGAGCCCTTGCTCTAGGGCTAACAGTGCCTCATGCACTTGATTGGTGTTAAGTTATTTAGCTGCCTGAATGGGAACCTTTGTGCAGGGGCCAATCGTTTCCCGCAAGGTACATTGAACCTTGAGTCTTCTGTTGATATTTTGCATGTGGTAAGGCAGGCTACCAATTTGAGCATCAAACCTTGTGTGCTGGGTCAACTCAGTTATTAGAAGATAGTTCCTATAGAGCTTTTGTCTTGTTATATGGTTGCCTCATTGGGAACATTTGTGCAGGGGCCAATTGTTTTCCTAAACGTGGTAACTAACTTTGAATATAACTTAATTATTTTACACCATAGTTTACAAGTTAACAGTTGTAGATCAAGCCATGTGTGCAGGGGCCACTTGGTTAGATGCAATAATCATGTTTCAGTTGTTATTGTTTGGTATTGTTTGGGCGCTGTGCATTGCTTTGGCTTTCGGTGGGGCGGCCCTTTCACGCTAACGCGTTCAGGGCTTTGGCGTGTTTGCCCTCACCTTTGCTGGGAAAAGGTACGTATTTCCAGTTCGTTGTATTTTGAGATGTTCTCACAATAAACGGCCACTTAACTTAGTGGCCAAATTATGGCAAAGATTTGCGTCAGATTAGTTCTCTTCCCAGCAAACCGAGCTTGGCCTTAGCAATGCGCATTGCAAAACACAGTCCGTAGCGACGGAGCAGGGTGCATAAATGCGATTTATTACCAGTGGGGATAAATAATTTTATGCAACCTGAGCCGTGGTTAGTTTCCCGGATGGAGTCACATCCGGGCCCTAAATAAAGTTTGATGTAGGCACGTGAGCATCAGGTTACAAGCCTCTTTCATAGAAGCTTCGGTGAAAGGGCAAGTTTCTTCCCACCCACTTTGCTCCCTCCCCCCCTTTTTTTGTGGAGAGTTATCGGTAGTACATTATCACATTCGTAGGTCACGTGAGGCGTGTTTGCCCTCACCTTTGCTGGGAAAAGGTACGTATTTCCAGTTCGTTGTATTTTGAGATGTTCTCACAATAAACGGCCACTTAACTTAGTGGCCAAATTATGGCAAAGATTTGTGTCAGATTAGTTCTCTTCCCAGCAAACCGAGCTTGGCCTTAGCAATGCGCATTGCAAAACACAGTCCGTAGCGACGGAGCAGGGTGCATAAATACTAATTTTAACCTCCCCCTTTCTCTAATGACCACTCCATCCTAATGTCTCCTTATATAATTATTATTATCATTATTGTTGCACTGCCTTGTGGTTGACGTGGTTGCTTTGCAGTTTGTTGGTCCCTCAACGTTAGTGTATTCTTTAACACCTAACAATTTTGACTAAATTTTATTTCCTGTTATTTTCGATTTCTGCTTACAACAATTCCTGTACATACATCCACCCCTAGACATAATACCCACTGTTTCAGTGGAGATTTGGAGAACCCTTTTATTAGGGATCCCATACTTTTACACCTGAAATGCCACAAAGGTTGCTAGATATATCTACTGCAATAAATGATTTTTTATACAAACAGTTTATATGTACCTTGCAGTAGGGGTACAACTTTGAGTTACTAGTCAACTCTTTGAATGGTCATGGTGTACATACCATACACCTCACAGTTTATATTAATTTCTTTTATGTTTTTATACTAATTACCTCTACTAATGTCTATACTCCTTTTTCCCCACTTTAATTTTATTTTGAGAAAACTCGATCGACCCAACTTTATTATTTATTTTAACCTCCCCCTTTCTCTTCTAACCACCCCATGCTAATCTCTCCTTTATATTATTATTATTATCATTATTGTTACACTGCCTTGTGGTTGACGTAGCTGCTTTGCAGTTTGTTGGTCCCTCAACGTTAGTGTATTCTTTAACATCTAACAATTTTTGACTTAATTTTATTTTTTATTATTTTCGATTTTTTTGCTTACAACAATTCCCATGCACGCATCTACCCCCTGATATAATACCCACTGTTCAGTGGTGTACATACCAAGCACCTTACAGTTTATATTAATTTTTTTTAGTTTTTATACTAATCACTACCACTAATGTTTATACTCTTTTCCCCACTTTTAGGTCTCCTTCAAGAATCTCTTGAATCATGTTTTATACCAATACATTACCTTCCCGGAATCAATCATGTGAGTTATTCCACGCTTTTTCATTAAATTTAGAATTTCACCGATTCTTTATGTTCTCAATTAGATTCTACAAACATGAGATCACTGTACAACTTAAGCTCACCTTGAATGACTTGAGCTCACATCAGGAATAAAAAACTTATGCCTTGTGATGTTATAACCAAACGTTATACCTGATTTACTCTGCGACAAAAAATGCTTGCCTTCTCGAGTTACTGAAAAAATTGCGGTTTAAAATCATTCCTGCCCCATGTTCTACAATTAAGATTTATCAGTAACTTGTATGTTTTATATTTAGAACGATAAATCATTGATTTGAAGTCTTTCACTTGACCGGTTTAACTAGTCACAACATGTTAGTTCCATCGAATTCGGTCGGTTTCGACTTCCAAATAAGTCTTACGGTTTCTCTCCCTCGTTGCACATTTCCTTCGAGCTTAACTTGTGTGTTTATCCCTTGACCCATTGTAGAAATCACATCTGCTATTAGAAAATGGTTTATCGCAGCCCTCAAATTCCTGCCGTTGGCAACGGTTTTCTGACACACATGTGTGAACTCCTACGGCCCTCGGGCTGTATATGGATTAACGACCTCCGTTCTCGGTATTTATCTCTTACTTAACCACAAATTCAAAAATTTTTTACGCAGCCGAAATTCATTTAAATATGAGTAACACAAATAAAAAACAAATTATCTCTAGCATTTAATTCGACTATAGCACACAATTGAATGAATGAATGAATTGAATGAATGAATGGATGGATGGATGGATGTACGGATGGACGGATTGGACGGATGGACGGATGGACGGATGGGACGGATGGACCAAGGATGGACGGAGAGGACGGCATGGACGGATGACGGTGTACTGGACGGATGGACGGATGGGACGGATGGACGATGGACGGACTTGGACGGATGGACGGCATGGACGGATGGACGCGATGGGACGGCTGGACGGATGGACGGATTGGACGGCTGGGACGGGATGGAACGGATGTGACGCAGATGGACGGATGGACGGATTGGACGGATGGACGGCATAGAAGGCACATGAATGAATGAGATGAAAAGAGAATGATGAGAGGCCTAAGATTAATTCCAAAAAGAAGGAATTAACTTAACTCTGTTAAATGGAGTTTGCTTTTTACCCACTTTTTTATCGACCTGGCCACAAGACATCCAAAACAATTATTTTGGAAGAAACCCATTGTAGATGATACCGACACAATTAAGCTGATGCTGTTTTTTCCTGGGGTAATGGCTGTTCAAAGTAACCTGATCACAGAATGGCTTCTTACATCTCAGCACTGGACCACACTACCAAAAGGAATATTAATAAACAGCTCAGACTCTAAAGATAATATTTGGTTTCTAATGATGATGGTTCATCATGCCACTTGGCTATTGTCTCAATGGAGAATTCACACAATTACCAATAATCTATATATAATTTTAATGATATAGAGCACCCCGATATTTTTGAGAACAGAAAAATACCAATTAAGCTGGTAAAGTTCGTGATTCACCATTAGGATCATATTTTTCGATATGAACGAAAAATGCTGTATATAGTTTTTTTGCCGTTTCAAATAACAAGAGAGTATTCAGTTTTCATCAATACGAATTGCTAATTTTTCATATACAATGTTTTTATATACATTAAAATCATTTAAACCTTACATTTTTGGGTCGTCTGAATTTTAATTAATATGTTCTGTTATGTTTTTTAAATAGTAGACACCTTACAGGTAAAATTTTTGAGTTTGCAATTCATTATACACAAAAAATTGTTAAAGTCTAAAACTTTTTTTCGCCTCCGCCTAAACCTAATCACTAACTTTACAATACTAATTTTAACC
>JAHPZR010019164.1:0-15370 GCA_019787425.1 Platygyra sinensis | reverse complement strand
ACTCCGTTTCAGCCCGTTCAGGTAAGGTATTTTGCATATTAAACGATTGTTCTAGCCATTTTATTACCGTTGAAATGCAAGGAGCGGCTAAACCTTGTAATATTACTCTCCAAATGCGATTCAAATTGCGAATCGTCGAATAACTTAGAGAGCTATTATTCTTTATGCTTCTTACATCAAACGATCGAAGACGATGAAGGAACGTTTGCGGAGACAAAATATATCCAAAAAATGCTTTCCGAGATAGTTTCCACATAAGGAGCAATATAAACAGATCCATCGAGCTGAGACCTCACATTGTAAAGAGTTTATATATAAAAATATAATTTGTTGTGAATATATTGGCACGTTTAAAGGTCCGCCTTGATTACCACGAAAATTCACAACACAGAAAACCGGAGGTACGATTCATAATGATATTTCCTTTTAACTCGAAGAGAATTTGCTTCAATCCTAGTCTGCATTCTGCAAACTGCGTGTTTTTTAGTCTTCCCCAATTGATATTTGACAAGTTCGCATTGCGCTCGATGTTTTAAGTCCAATTCCGTTTGAGTACAAGAGAAATATTTCCAGGCTTTGTTTGCCTGTAAATTTTATCAACCTGCCGGCCGTTCTCCGTGAGCAAATATATAATATCATTATTAAAAAATTTGCATGGGAAATGACGATGCCGTTTTAGTTTTTAAAGAATAAACAGACACGACAATTTGGCCTGTGGATGGATTCCACTCCGACAATTGAACGTTTAAAAATAGAATGCATTTCAAGAGTCTTTTGTAGAGAATATCCCACGCATCAAACATTAACTGGAATTAAGTATTAAAGAAAAAACTCACTACTCAGGGTAAAATACGTGCTCGCTTACAGGAAAACATCAATAATTCAGCGTTAAATTGTATTTGGCGTCTCAAATAATTAATCAAACTGAGCCTAAAACACGATTGAACGAAAACCCATCGATTAAAACTTGCTGTTATTTCATTTGACGTGACGCACGTTGTGACGTCAGACGTAGATATAGTTGATTCTCATGTGCCTACCTGAAACTCGAGCTCGTATTCACGTTTTCCTTATCATTGCTAAAACGCAGACAATTTTGATCATGTAAAATTGAACTGAGTTAGTCGTGCAACACTTCGTAAACGAGAAGAACTGACTCCGGTTATGATGATGAAACGAGCTCGATTATCTTTCCGCATAGTACTGTTTGTATAGGTGCTAAGCTGCATAAATTCTATGTGTTTGTTTTTCGATACGGTTTTCCCTCGTTATCCGTTGTGACTGAGGTCACAATGTTTACCAACTATAAGCTTCTCTCAGCGCGTTTGATTTCGCCGGTTTCGTGACGAAAGACGCAAAGTTCTTCTTTTAATATCATGAAGCAATACCGACCTGAATCGAATTATATATTTGAGTCTTCTTCCGTGGCATTCTATAACAGCTTCCTTGGCCTTCTGTTATAAAACGCGTCTACCACGATGATCTCAGCTCAATTGAACAGGGATAAATGAACTATTACGATTCAATGGATTTTCACTTTGTTTCCGTCGCAGAAAAGACAATAGTACTGCGGGGAATTCGCTCAGTGTTATCGCGGGAAATGTAATTATCGATCAACATCGCGTTGTAACATAAATGAAACACGCTAACATGCTGTTCATTCTGTTTACTCGCAGTTTTCTTGCTAACGTATTGCGTAAGCCGCTGTGGGACTAAATCAGTATGGTTTAAAATGCTCCCTCCCTTTTTATAACAACGCGTGCAAAAATAATTTTATCCTTTTTTAGGTTCCACCTTGGTTTACTTTATCGCTTATCTAAGGCGAACCTATCTCGGCTCTATGATATTACTGCACCAAATAACTAAGTGTTTCGCGGACTTTCTTTTCCCATGCTGCTATTGTCGAAGTAAATGCACTGTTCATTGAAAAAAATGCCGCGTATAAAATGCTCCAAAGGCTTATAGCTGAACTCGTCAACGGCATCCAGGATGATTTTAGCAAACGAAGCGTAAACTGTGAAGCCGCCAAACAATTTTTACATACAGCTTTTTATTGCACATGAAAGAGGAAAAAGAAGACTATGAATACACATTCATGCTTAATTTACGCTTCCACCACGCCGAAACGCGGTATATTTAGATCAAACAGCTGTTAACTAACTGTTCCACCGAAAAGTTATTAATTTACGGTTGCAGTTGTCAAGCGTTCTTAAAATAGTTACATCTGTTCAGAGGAGGTGAACTTTGGATCGTTCGATATCCTCAGCTGATTTTCTTTCCTTTAAAAGTCAGACACCCTTCTTGAAGTAAAGTCAGACACCCTTCTTGAAATATTTTTAATTTTGTTTAATTACAGATTTCCTAGCTGGTCATTTGCCGACTGGGCGCAGTTTGAGCTCGACACTTTAGAAGATATTTTCAAGAGATCAGACTGGCAGGAGAGGGCCCTGAAACCTGCTCTGTCCTCGATTCTCGCCCCAGCTCTCTGCGCCGTTTACGGTGAGCACTAAAACGTTTGAGAATGGGATTGGGGATACTAAGATCCATTCTGTTTTAGTGCACTGGGTTGGTGCTTTAATTATGTTTGCTCCTAGTCCGCGCGTGAATTGGAAGCTTTAAGAAACATGCCTTTTAAAGGATGGATTTAAACCTTCCGTGTTATTCAAGACAATAGGCCCTTTGTAGCGAAGCCATCACATAACCTACTTTTCATAAACTTGATTATGGGCTGCAGCTTTAAAAATGCCATAAATGGGAAAGGCGTGTCAAAAACATCAAAATGGCCAACTGAGCTTGAAGCCCCTGGCATTAAAGAATGAGATTTTCTACCGGTTTGAATTTTAAAAAAGTTAAGAGGATTTTTGTGGAAAAAGTTGCTGGAGAGCAAGGCCTTGCTCTCCAGCAATTATTTCTACAGACGGACTCTAAATTTTCCAAAAATTCAGACTGACGTATAAACTCACTGTTTAACACTAAAGGCCTCAAACTTGGCCATTTTGGTATTTTCGATGTGTTCTTTCCATTTCTGGCATTCTTTAAGTTGTAGCCCATAATATAATTCTTAGGAAAATTGTGGTCGCGTGACCCCAGCTGCAAAGGGCCCATTAACTTTACCTCTACCAACTGTAATTTTTTAGCTAAATGGGGAGTATTCTTTTCTTTTCTTCGCAAAACAACTAGCAACAAGGGGTCGGCCGGTTTGTTCAATTAGAAAGCCAGTTAATAGTATCCAATGATTAAAAGTGAACGGAAGAATCGATTTTTCTTTTATAAGAATTCTTGGTTTTGTGTAGCTTGAAATTACTCTAGTTCAAAACTTAAGGATAAACACCATGAAGAGAAAACCTCACCGAGATAACTACACAACTAAATGCGCGTTCGTTTGGGATATTCCGGAATAAGAATATATTCCGGAATACATTCCTGCTATTCTGCTCCTGGGAGCAGAATAGCCGGAATGGAAATCCATGTATTCCGGAATGTGAATAGCTCCCAAACAAACGCTTACTCGCATTATGTCAATTATTCTTATTCCGGATTGATCCCAAACGAACGCATCCTTATTAAAATCAAAATTCTCGGCCCTGTGGTGTCTATGAACTCACTCTTTCAGTCTGCTGGCTGCGTTAACGTTGTTGAATTAATCTAATAATCGCTATTTATGATGCGTCAGTTTAAATTGTAAATTATCTCTATACTCTGTGAACGTATTTGCGCGTGTTTTGAATAAAAATTGGCCTGGTTCAAAGAGAGTTTTTGAGAATAAATATCTTATTTCTCCTCAGCGTCATACGAAGACAAGTCCATCTCAAATCTCGAAGATGATCACGTCATTTGGGACCGTCATTACACTCTCAAGGTGCGTATAAAAACTGCAGATTGAATCGAATGCCCAACGCAACATGGAACTCTGTCTTAACATACAGACTTTGTGGTTCTTGATTTTCATAGTTCTGGAAAACTAGCACTTACGTGAAGAGCTCTGATGATACTATTATCAAGTCGCAAACTATGGCGCTCCTTCGTGAATTTTCCAAAAACGTCACACCAATAGCATGTTAACATACACTAGTAATTAAAAGCACGTCACATTTCCCGCAATGTGGGCGAACAAAGTTAACTCGACGTCTTATGGTGTTGCAGTTTAAAATTTAAGAGTTAACTGTTTGCGTCCATTGTGCGTTTCCTTGCTTACTAAGGGATAGTCTACCGATGTGAAATATATAGTGTGTTTTTTCTTTTAACTTCCAAATCGCATTTAATTTATAAATGCACCCTGAGAAGAACTCGTTTATTGCTGGAAAGATGTTATCGGAAGTCACGGTATAGACATTTTATATGGTCTGAGAATATGTAAAACGAAATTTATTGTGCTGATTGCTGATGCAATTTGTTTTCTTTCCCGCAGGATTTGTCCAGCATTGAGGTGAAAATACAGCGAGCCGACAGCCCCACTTCCTCGCGAAACAACTTTTTCCTCCCGATTGGCGATGACCGTGAGAGACCTCGGTCACCGGAACTGCTGTACCCTCCTATTGCTAACATAGCTGAGGTAATGACCATTAAGGCTTTTAAGGAGTAAATCATCTCTTACAATTTTGTTTCTTAACAGCACAGAAGTAATCCAATGGCAGATATAGAGACGACAGAGGCACATGGTTATGCACAATTGAAAGATTCCGTGTCTGCACGACATTTCAGGCGACCGTGCTTCAGAGCACTGCTCGCCGGAGGGAAATATTTTCTCGTCTGCGCAGTTTCCTTGGAGTGTTTATATATTTACGTAACAGGAACATTTCTGTTGTTCAGTCACAATTTATTTGGGAAGTGTTCCTTCGTGCTGAGCTGCCATCGATCTATCTCGACTTTTCTCAGTTTCTCTGTTTAAATTTCCATCAGTTGAATTAATCGATAATTGTTTCCTTCCAATTCTGTTTATTATCATTTAAGATAACACCACCACGTTCTCTAATGTTGTTTTAGAATTCAGCATTCACTATAAAATAATTCACTTCACACGTGCACTTTAACGTGACGATAACCTCTATTCGTATATACTAAAACAGTGGATAGTGTTAAACGCGCGCGCTGATTGGCTCGTCAAACTCCGAATATCCTGTGCTATTTACCTCCGAGCAACTCGAGAAAAAAATGGTGTCCCGGTTTGAATCCGTGACAAGTGAAGAAATCATCCAAATTAATTTTCTGTGGTGCATATTATCTCACTGTTTTAGTATATACTAAAACAACTATTCATCTCAGTGTCGGTGGCTAGCGTTGGATATCTATCTCGCCGCTTCGCGGCTCGGTAGATATCCACCGCTAGCCACCTCCACCTCGGCGAATAGTTGTTAAATATTTAATGAATGTGATCTGATGGGACCGTTCTCGAATGCTACTACGCTGAATTTAATCATAACGTACATTCTCTTCTCTTTGGTAGATAAAAGAAAAGCTTCCTTCTCCATGCGACTCTGGAAGATCTTCGCCAATCTTCGTGTCGGGATACGAAGCAGAGCGACAACGAAACGACATCAAGCAATTCGGACGTGAAGTTGCTTCGAAACTCGCCGAGAGAAGAGCAGAATACGCTAAGAGAAGAATGAGTCAACGTCAGGAAGAAGATGAAATAATTGAGGTAAGTATTATTTAAAGTATTTAGGAACATTTTAAATTAATTCTCAAGTTGGTGTAATTGGCACAAGTCATTGTAGTTAGAACAAGCCATATTTTCTGGCTGGAGTTCCTGGGTGATTTGTCTTAATCACAAACTTTTATTTCCGATTTTTTAGCGGAACATAGAGGAGGCAGTCAAAACCAAAATGAAGCAGCTTCAAATGGCGGACCACTTAGAGAGGGACGGAACATTCCTTAAGGAGAGGAGAGCGAAATTATGGAGACGGTGCGCAAATATGGCGGAAATCTTGGCCAAGGAAGAAACAGAGGCGGTATTATGGCAGAAAAGATACAAAGAAGCCATTGCAGTTGTATCTGGGAGCTTTGCTTTTTTCTAATATCGCATGCTAAGAGGCATGTACGTTCAATTAGAAGGCAGTGTGATGGTTCATTCAGAGACGAGGAGACGACACGAGCTATAATGAGTCTCGTCACAAGAACGGGTCTTGTCAATAGAAATAAAACCCAGGACCACAGCAGCTCCCTATCCCAGAGATGAAATCATGGGGCCAAAGACGGTTCTCTCTCTCCCATCCTGGATAATACGTGACAATTTTGTATAAAAATAAGACTGGGTAAAAGATCTAAGAAAAAATGGAATTACAAGAAAGGCCGGTCTCCAATCAAATGTCAGTTCTGAGAATGAAAATGAAAGATATAATGAACAAGACGAGGATATACTGATCACAGTATGCTGCGATTTTCTTCCTTGTAACTGGCGGGTCTTAAAAATTACAGATCACCGTGGTTGGGACTGAAGAGGAGTGGAACAAATTATGAACGGAGATTTGAACAAAACATAACACATTTCCGCGCGGCGCCGAAATAGTTCATGATGCATCAGCCAATGAACTGAGTATTTATTGTAAACCTGTTTATATAAAAATTAAACTGCTTTTGGAAAACGTTTGACATCAAGTATAGCTTCTTTAATTACATGGCAGAAATCTTTCTGCCGATCGACCCAAGAAAGCTATGATGGATTTTTTTTATTGTGCATGACGACAGTAGACCAAACTACTAAAAACAAAATATTGCGACATTTTGAACAATTATTAAAAAGGATTTACAAATAATACAAATTAAAATATAGATAAGACCCTGTGCGCCCTGGTCAAACGGCTCATGATAGTCGATGATAGTCCATGATAGTTGAGCGCGCGCTTCCGTTTGACCACCAACTATCATGCACTATCATTGACTATCATCAACTATCATTCAGTTTGAGCTTGTTCAAATTCTTCATGATAGTCAATGAAAGTTTTTCTCGTTTGACCACGCGTATGATAGTCGGCCATGATAGTTTTTCGGTCAGCTGTTTTGGTAATCACTGGCCCGATTGCGGTTAGAAAACATGCTGCCGCCCTCTTTCGTCGCGAAAAATTCATACTTTTACAAGTTTATCTTACGGGACGCCATTTGGTATTCACATTCTTACGCGGAAAGAGCTTATAATTCGCTGCTCTCGTGACTTTGCTTGCGCGACTGCAGGTGAACTATCGTCAACCATCACGAACTTCTGTGGCCGTTTGACTATGTGAATGATAGTTGGTGATAGTTGATGATAGTAAGGGGAGAATCAACTATCATCGACTATCACGCGCCGTTTGACCAGGACTTAAGTATAGGTAATCATACGGTTTCGAGTTCAATTTGGAATTAATTTGCACGCGTGAGTTTTTTAAAAAGCTGCCAATTTGCACGAGCCGCTTCGGCGAGTGCAATTTCAGCTTTTTGAAAAACTCACAAGTGCAAATTAACTCCAAATTGAACGAGAAAAACCGCATGATTACTTATTAATAATATAAACATGAAAAAATTTGCGTGGAGGATGTTTTAAACTTTACGAACTCTGAACTCACGGGCAGCTCAGTTTTGTCCGCGCGCTTAATCTCAGGTGATTTTAATTAGCCAATCATGGCCCAGAATGTGCTCGCGTGTGCATTTAAACTTCGCTGTCGTAATTTTCCAGATTTTCATCTTTGTTGTATTTTTTTTTTAATGACCTTTATCACTCAGTTGCTACTATGGGACAAATTACTTTCATCTTTACTGTACTTGGGCCAAGTCTAAACGTCCCCATATAAAGGGCTAACCCATATACGACCGCTCTCATGTGGCTCAGTTTGATACAACAGTTGGGAGAGCACTGCACCGGCATCGCAGAGGTCGTGGGTTCGAATCCCGCTCAGAGCCTGAAATTTTTTTCAGGTCTCTGTTCAAGTAGTGTTACGGCCGCACTTGCATTAATGACCGTTATCCACCTAGGCTTGACGTTTTGGGTGGGCGCTCGCGGGAGGTTTCACTGTATGCTGGGGCCCGTTTCTCTAAAGCCCCGGAAACTTTCGGGCCCGTAAAGCCATAGCAAAACTCGAATCTTACCATTACAGAGCTGTTTTATTCACATATCCTTAATATAAACAGAGGTTTCCTTCATACAAGAAGTTTCAAACGTATACACTTCTCCGTTTTTAGATACAGGTGAACTAAAAATGGCTTTACAGGCCCGAAAAGTTTCAGGGACTTTCGAGAAACGGGCTCCTGATTTCTATTAAACCCGACGTCAAACCACGGCGCGATTGAGTATCGCGAGCATGCAGTTTTAAATTTACTCAGGAAACTGGAAAAATTAGCTTTAAACAAGTCTTTTCTTTTCAGTTCCCATTTACAAAGAAGATTAAAATCATATGTAATTAAAGAAATTTGGACCAAGCTAAGTTTTCGGGTGTGTACATAAGATAACCTTACACCGTTGGCCTGATAACTTCTTGGTCTTCTTGGCTTAAAAAATGCGAGATCTAGAAGCATTTACTATCTTTTAATTTCTCAATTCATCGAAGTCATTTCCCAACTTCATATGGCAGAAATTGTGCAGAAATCGATTTTAATCGAAAAAGACTCAACTGCGCATGCGTATTGCGCCGATTGCAGAAAAATTACAGACTGTTAGTTATTTCACTCGTTTCAATAATCCTTCATAACGTTTACGAATGTAGCTCACCATTAACCAACATTTTGTAAGAAATTGTAAAAATGACAAGAATTTCCAGGTAACGCATCCCACAAGTGCCAGCAAGCGCGGGGGAAATAATCAAAATTGTGGAAGTTGTAGTACATATCATCAGTTAGGGTGATCCTTACCTGTAGCCCCTCGGGGCACAGTGAGGAACATGATGAGAGAGAGGAAATGATTCCATGTGAGTTAGACCTCTCGGTCCTGGTGGCCACAACACCCACCTGGAACCCCCCTCTGACACCCTACTGATGCCTCGCGAAAGACAGCGAACTATTAGGGAAACTTAATCTTTCTTGCCAGGGTTCATTTAGATCCATGCTTTGGCTTGCCAGCAAATGGAACAGCGCAAATGACGATTTGAAAATGAGCAAAAACTGTTGCGATCAGTTTGCTTGCCGATTTAGATCCCAGGCTCTCTCTCTTCCCAACGACATAAGAGAGAGAGCCCGGGTCAAGGAAGCTGCTCGATTTTGTTCGCGTCCAACTTCCGGTTTGGCGGAAGCCGGAAGGGAACCTGCTCTATGCACAAATATCTTGCATCTTTAAAGGAACACAGTCAGCTTTAGAACCGTGATGACCTGGACACTAGTTTTCTCACTTTGAAAAGAGTTCAACCTAACCTGACATCAAAGCAAATCTAGAATTCCGCTTCAATCTTTTCAGTGTTTTGCTTGATTTTCATTTTTTTACTGAAAAAACCTGCTTTTGGGTGTGTTTTTGCTCATCCTGTAATGTTGTTTTTGTCATATTTGGTTTAAAACAGTATGGGTCATGTCTTTGTGATATGCAAATTAGCTATGAAATGGTATCTAATGCTAATGTGCGCCAGCTTACCGTGTCTTTCAAAAATTACTTGTAACCAGATTTTAGCATTCTAAATGATATTATACTGGTATACCCAATGAATTTACCAACCCATCCGAAACTTTTATTTAAAACCCATCCACAAATATAAAAATTGACTTCTGAAACCACAATGAATTAGCATTGTGTTGATTTTATTCCCTCATTCTAGAAGAAAAAAAAATACTTCAACATAATAAATAACTTGTACAACTTTTGTACATCTTTCTTCGCATAAACTAATATTATTGGTCAAAATATATATAATATTTACATATTTCACAAATTTCTTGTATATTTATAAAATGATTTCAAAAGTCCCAGCTTGCAAAAAATATTTGTAGAATATTACCTTGCTACGTTGCTAACGACAGCTTTACACAGCTGATTCACCTTATAAAAACCTCTCAAAAACATTTGCTTTTTCCACATTTTTTTCAATTAGAATTTCTCTATTCAAATGAGAAAGGGCTAGAATCTAGTATGGGAGTAAAAAACATATCCTTTCAAGATAAGTTAAGATTGGTCAGTGTTTTTGTACAGGAAAAATATTGTTATTTACGCAATGCTCTGTATGGTCTTTATATGCCTCTTTGTTGCTCTCTTCATGTACGAAGAAGAGTGTATACGAAAGCTTTAATCAGGGGTACAAATGCTCCTTGCATTCCTCCGCACATGTATCAGCTTTTCAGATTACAGGAATCTTGTCAGCAGTTTCAATCACAGGATACCCACTGATTTCCTGAACGAGAGAAGTTCTGTCCACATCATGATCACGACATCTCCAAGTCATGTTGTTATGAAACAATGCATGTCTTTGAATCCAAAACAGCATCAGCTGAATCACTGTCTAATCTTGGGATCCCATCTAAGAGCTGAAGGTTTGGCAAAATTCTGAAAACACTACAACAAGAAAAAAACAAAGATCTGGTCATTCATTTGACTTTTTTCCTTTGAAAACAGCTGTGCTCGTAGAGCTGGATGTTGGAAAATTAAGGAACAGAGACAGGCCACTTGTGGCCTATATTTTGCACGGCCTATATTTTGAACAGAATAAAACAATACCAGAGATGGCGAATGGTACCTCGAAAAATGTGGGTCTCAGAAAACTTCGGCAGGATCTCGAAGTCTCATTTTTGCATGGTTCGTTTTTACCTTTTTTCGAGTGTCAAAACTTTTAACCAAGGAGTCTCAGGCTCGAATTTTTAACTAGGATCTTGGCATCTCGGCGAGTCTCAGATTTTACCATTTGCCACCCCCAATACCCTTCAATAATAAAAAGTAAATAAATGCTTGATGACTGTCTTTTCCTCGATGTAATGGGTCACTTAACTAGAGGTGACGATAACTGTAGGCTGGGTGTTCTCTTGGCCCAGAAGGCAATAAAAAGGAATTCAGTCTTGTTAAGCAGTTGATAACCAGAATTGACTTACTGTTGCCTGTAGTTTGGATCCAATTCTATTGGATTTCCTTTGAGCACCAGGGATTGTATTCCAGTTTTTCTCAACACCTCCAGTCCTTTCAGACTTTCTACATTATTCTGTTGCAGTGACAAGTGCTCTAACAAAGGGGCTCTGGGAAGTTTCTGTAAAAAAAACCAGAAGATTAAAATTATATTTTGCTTTTATTCCATCCATGAAAGTAACAATCATTTCATGTCATTTTTGTCATTATGTGTAGTTCCCAAAAATATCTATAACTCTCCCACAGAAAGGATTTTTGTCTCAGATTCTCTCCCCGACCCCTCTGGAAATTTCCATTCATCCTCTTACATTTCTCTAATTTTGTTTGGTCTACAGAAACCCTCCCTCACTCCCAGGAAATTCCAACTCTTTCTGTGGGGAGGGGGGGGGGGGGTGGGGTGAATATTTTCTGGAACATTAAACAAAGTTAAGGCAGCAAAAAAAAAAAAAAACCTTCTTACCCTTAAATCAGTGATGAAATTTCTCTGAAGGTAGAGGTGTGTACACCTGAAATAATGCGATGAACAATTTAGACAATTTAAATACAAACCAGAATACTGTGTTACAGTAGTTTAAAAAATTAAGAAGTAAAACTACTGTACAAGATTGCAGCAGTTGTAAATACATGCATTGATTAATTTGCCACTATACCAATAAAAGCTTGGAATTAAAAGACTTGTCTAACAGTATTCAAGGCCTTATTTTAGTTGTCTATTGGATTGAAAATGTAAACTCACCTTGGAAGCAATACAGTGCTCAAATCTTGTATAGAGTTTTCTATTAGTTGTAAGTTTTCACATCTTATGAGTCTTCTCAGCACTCGCTGGAATTCTTTTTTCTGATAGGGATCACCCAGGTCTTGATATGATAGATTAGCAGACTGTAAGGTTAAATACAGAGGTCTTCATTAGAATCCAGTGCATTTTCACAGGGATTATGAACATTAGCTGTGGAAAACCTTTAATTTGTTATTCTGGGTAAAATTTGATTATTATAATTACTATGAAAATTGCTCATATCCAAGCATCTAGCCTCTCATGCCAGTAACTGTAAATTATATTAGAAAACAGACCTAAAAAAGTACATGTGCTGATTGGTTAAAAATTGTGTTTCTATAACTCGATGGAGACACAGAACTAGCGCAAGCTGTTGATGTAATGATGCCATGAGCAATTAAAGTTCATTTCCAGTCCGTACTGCGCACTCTCGAGAGTTTGTTTTGGTTTCTTGTTTTGCTTCATGTAAAATATCACAAAATGTAACCATTTCGCAACTACTTACATGAAGTAAATTCAAAGTTTAAAAGCAACCGCCATTATGGATACGAACCGGTCGAAGCTTAATACTTCGTTCTTGCTCATATCACTTCATGAAACAACTTCACAGCTGTAAAAATCAATGAATCTGTTGGAAAAGGACTTTGAAAGGTCTCAAAGATAAGGTATGTGGTTCTTAACGAATAACATCGATTCGCATTCCATCGAGTACGCCCGATAAACATTAGGGTTCTGAGACTGCGCAGTTCGGACTGGAAATCATCTTTAAGAGGATTTACATTTTGATAATCAAAGTTAACAAGTTGTTTTCCTTTTTCTCGTCACTGTGTTTTCTAAAAGAAATAGAAAACATGTTCTCCCTGTTTCTATTCAGTAATAAAAACACTTGTGAAAGTTTGGGAGAACTCAAAGTGGCTGTGGAAACACTCGCCTACGGTTTGTGTTTCCACAGCATTTCTTGTGTTCCCCACAGCATTTCATGTTCTCCCAAACTCCCAAATTGCATTCTTGGATTTATGTCATTTAATAGCCACTTGCTTTTTTGTCTGGCTTCACTTCAGGGTCTCAAAAAATTTAAAAGTAAGCAGCTTTATCATAAGAAAATTAATCTATTATGATTGGCTGAGTCAGCAAGCCAATTTATCAATTTGCAGTTCAGTTCAAAATATTGCATTTGCAACTTTCTTGGTTACATAATAAATGATTAATTGTCTAGTAAAAGATATAGTAATTAATAAAGATTTACACTAATTGTGGTATTAAAAATTCTCTCGAATTGCACTTAGTTAAAAGCTCATCCACACATTTTTAAGAGAATTTTCAAATATCACTCATAGTGAAAATCCTTAATTGCAATCATATCTATATGATAACCTGTAATCATATTTGTTGTGTAGTGCCTAGTTTAAACATTTTTTTTTCAAAGAATCTGAAGAATACATAACCACAAAATTATGATGTACAGAGTTAGCAGTTTCTGCTGGCAGCGTAAGCTACTCTTGACAAGCTTACATTACATACCTCTGCATTTTCCCAGTTTTCCATCTTGTTCTTGTAGTTGCGCACTCTTTTGGGTTTGTTCTTTTTCAATGGCAGACTTATTCGGAATTCATCATCATCTGAATCGCCATATTCCAATTTTTCTTCCTCATCCAGCTTTCGCATATTTTCCAGTTTAAATCCCCTAGGATCTAGAGAAAAGGGATAAATTTATGGAAGAAATGAGAAGGGTGGGGGACACCATATAATTCAATTATTAAAATTTATTCATGAATCACAGCAAAACCTCATGAATCCTAATAAGCATATAAACTGAATGTATTGTACATTGTCTATAAAACTTTATCTCCGCTGGAAAATTTGGAAATCAATTAAGACAAACTTTTACAAGTTTCAATCACTTACTTCTTCTAACTCTGGGAGATCGTAACATGTTTCCCTTAATATCCATGTCCTCTAATTCATGCCATTTGCTGTACCTGTACTTAGAGGCAGGTAGCTGACGATAATAAAGAAAAGAACACATGTCAAAAAATGTCATCAGTGCTTTTCATAAAAGAGCTGGCGTGCAAGCTTACGCCGGCTTACAAATCAGCTTAACATCACACAAACTTTGACTACAGAAGAAAACGATGGGAAAATCGAAAGACATTAGGATAATTAATATCTCTGGATTACATAATTACGCGGCAGATTCCAACTGCACGCTTGAATTGCCGCGAGTTGCAGGTATCCAAACACGTTTAAATAAGCAACTCATTTCTCCTTTATACACAAGAATACGACTGACGGCTCACTCAAGCTTTGAGGATAAAATATTATGACTCAGGGCATCAGAGAGTACAATGTATCTCAGAATAGCTTCCCTTTAACTTACCGGTAGGACATCTTCGGCTTCGTAACTGGCTTGTGAGCGCTGTTCTTTAGCTTCTTCTTGAGCGCGATGTACGGTCAAAACTACAATCGGTACAGATGTGTAGTTTTCTCTCTCCTCGTGAGACGACCTATAGCATAACGTGAAAAGAATCCTCGTTGATTTGATGTTTTTAATCATGCAGTAAAACCTACGAGCGAAGATAATTACAAGCAAGAAAACTTACTCTTCCCGATCAGACATTATTGGCACCGTCATGTTTGCTGCGTCTCAACTGGGAATTTTTAATAAATGCAAAGTGCTCTCGTCATTTCGTCGCGATGTATAGACAGCTTCTTCAATATAAGGGTGTACCAAGGTCTCGACAGCCAGAAATGATCTTATCGAAGCAAAAACAAGGCCAAATCTTGCTTAAAGTCACTCATAGAAACCAAAATACTTATCGATGATCACAAAGGTCGAGGGAGAGCCTCTGTCGTAATAAGTCTCGCTACAGTGCGTTTGTGACGTCTGGTTACCTAGCAACAGAGTAAATAAATAAGTACTTTGTGGCTTTGTTCTCAAGAAGAAGTCTGCAAATGTCCTGTTCATTGGTCGATAGAACCATTGTTTGCGTTGTATGGGAAGTACTTTGTTTCGCTGCTGGGCTACTGCGGAAGGTTTGTGTAACTAGGCACAGCAGTATATTTTTTAGGGAAAAAGGGCCGTCGGGATCGTTAAAGTTTTCATCTCAAAAAGGAAACGACATAACTGTCCTTTCGGTTTGGACTCTCAGCTGAAATCGGTTGCAATATTTCAGGTTTGTTCACAAGATATTTGTTTACGATCTCTTGCTATCAAAGCACATTTATGGTGTGACCTGTAATTTATATTGGACTGTCACACTTAGCTTGACAAATGTAGAAATTACCAGCCGAATATATATATATATATTTTTTTGCAAAATTATCCTTTAAGCTTGAATCAGTGCAATTGTCTCTGTGATAAAGCCTACTTTAGAACAGTTTTCAACAATAGATAACCTTTTTGTCACGTACAAAGTAAACGAATGAAAGTGCAATTTACTGCCAAGTAAGCTAAGTACAATTAAGTCTGTAAAATATGTCACGGTAATTGCTACATATAAAAATCCTTAAAACCTTTTAATCTCACAATTTTCTCCCCTGCCCTTTCTCCAAATGGTCCGCTCACTCTAGTCATTGCCTGATTTCAAACCGTGAAG
>JAHPZR010019162.1:45000-49039 GCA_019787425.1 Platygyra sinensis | reverse complement strand
CCCAGGAGCAGAATGGCCGGAATATATTCCGGAATATATTCTTATTCGGGAATATCCCAAACGAACACGCCCTTGTATTTATTGATAAATGAAATATGGATGCCTATATTAAAACTTGGGGGGAAGGTCAAATATTGCTGACTCTGTTAAATTTGATGTCTGTCATGTCTTTTGCTTTATATCCAGGCTTGGCTGTAAGAATAAATTCATACACTTTGCAACTGTTCAGAAATTATTTCAAGTTATTAATGTCAAGCAAAGTATATAAACTAAGGTAAAATTAAATGGTAGAGATAATCCCACAGGCATCAAGAAATCAGTCATGCATTTCTGCAAACTTCACTTACAATCATGAACCCATTTTTCATTTAATTTCTGGTTTGGGTATTATTGATACTTTGAAAATACATGTTTTAAAAATTCAAAGACTAATAAAAAAAAAACTGTATAACTGACAAACCCAGACTTAGTATAGGCTTTCCTGGAAAAGCTAAAACTTAAGTTTTATTAGAAGTAAAATGATTACTGGTTCCTTCAATAAGAAATTATTAAAGTTCACCTTTTTGCTGCCATAAAAGATGAAAGTGTCTCTGGTAATATTCCACCTTATTTGATTAGTTAACTGTAATTTTGAAGTTAGTAATAATTATAATCTACCGGTAGATGCGTACTACCAAAAAAGGCTATCTATTTTTTTTTCTCATTTTGTCAAATTTTAATGTAATAATAACATAATGATAATAGAGTATTTGTCACCGCATTTAAAATTCTTAATGCGCTTACAGCTGGAAGCCACAACTCAATTGTATATGTATGAGGTAACTAAAAATTAACTAAGTAAAATTGTATGACTATCCAGTCTCGTACATTTTTTTTCTTTAAAGGGGCTTAGCACAACTTTTCAAATTCGTTGTTTGCAATCCGCGTCAATCTTCTCCATCCTTAACCATCCTTGTTCCTTTATGGTTTATTATCGTCTCTTTGATGTTTTTCTATCTTTAGAAAGTGTTATTTTTAGGTTTCCTTCAATTTAACGGTTATTTTTTTCGATGTTCAAAATAACTCAAGATGCCGTGACTGAGCCCCTTTAACATCTCATTAGGGGTACTGTACAATCAATGACCTTACAACAGTGGCTGATCCAGACCTTGAGCTGGTGCCCAGTTGTTCGAAGGGTGGATAATGCTATCCACCGGATAAATCACCATCCAGCAGATAGCATGCTTTGTTTTGTTAACGCTTATCCACTGGATAGTGATTTATCTGTTGGATAGCGTTATCCACTTTTTGAACAACTGGGCCGAGAATGCCAAGACGAAAATATTCAATGAATTTTCTAAGGGGAGAGCAAATTGTTATGTTTTTAGCTGATGTTGTTGTTGTTTTTGCGACAGGGAACATTACAGGCTTGAACACAAGTGCCACACCAGGGCCATTTTTGCTTGCCCTGCTGGCTTTTGTTCTTTCTGTGATTTCATTTTTTTTCTGAAAACAAAGTGGGAGGGGCCAGGGCCCCTAGGGACCCCTCCCCTAGATCTGTCATTGTAATTACAAAAGCGACTTTACAAAATTTTGTTCATGTTCGTGCCCTTCCGAAATTAAAAAAGCCTTTTTAAATTAAAATCTATTTCATGCAGATTAACTATCATACTTGGTCACAGACTGTAACTCGATCATCTCTAAGCTCCCCATGCTTCCACTACTAGCACTGTTTGCACTGTTTCTTTCTCGATCAAACTCTTCCATAGCTATTTCAATTTGTCTTTTCATTTTAATTTTTTCCCAACCAGTGAACACTTTCCCTTTTGTTATTCTTTTAAAGAACAGTGCTGGAATCAGACCACTAATAAACACAGATACACTGGAAATTACTGTTGAAATGCTGTATGTGCCCTTGAAGAAGAGCACCGCAGATAAAGATAGTGATAAGAACATTATAATCAAAGCCATGTTGCAAAACATTCGGCAGGTTTCAGTGGCAATGGGCAAAACCCTGTTGCTGACAAACCAGAACAGACTTGTTGGAATTGTGTCACCATTGCTGATGTTAAGGGTTTTTTGCCTGCATTTTAAAATGAGTCCCTTGAATTCCGTGTATCTGTTCTGTAGATTACCATAAGAAAGATAAACATTTGTTGCCACTACAAGAAAGAAAGCGAGATAAGGCGTAACAATGTCTGCATTGAGATATAACCCTATCATTATGAATTTTAACATGTAGATAACAAAACTGGTAGAGTTGTATAGTAGGCCTAGCAGAGGGAGGACAAATGCGAGAAGTATGCCGGTAACGAAAGTAGACCTCACTATCCGATTACGTAGTTTATTTGTACAGACATTTTTCGAATACACCGCATTCTGGAACGGCAGACTTAGGACACTTAGGGTTACACAGGGCGAACAACAAACTAATAGAAAAGAAACACGAATCAAAAGCAGGACGCTCAAACATATCGCCCCGAACACTGCAACAGGTATAGTGAGCAACGTAGAAAATAAAAACGCACAACACGCACCCTGCTCGTTTTATTCTTGATGCATGACGATTAACCATTGATAATGAGCAAGTGGAAAAGCCAATTAATTTTTCCAACAGTTGCATATGTCGCTGTGTTAGAGTAATCCAAACGAAAGCCGGTAGTTTTTGGACCCTTCTCAAATGACAAAGAACTTCATTGCCAATGGAGTCTGGGCTTTTCCTTGGGAAATCAACCGTGGGAAGGGCGACAGTCAGATATTTTTTACAAAGAAAGCACATGTCATGCTTGAATAGTAAATCCTTCGGTCTCAAAAGCAAAATCACTGCCAAACACGTCAAAGCTTGTATGACATAGAGAGCTGGATGACCGAAGGGATAGAAGTAGAGAGAGGAAGCGGACTGACCGGGAAGCTGTACTTGTTTTTGAAGCTTTCGTGAATATACTTCTTTTTAAGCGTGAGCCAAAGACCTATCTGTACGTAAAGGACAGAAGGAAGAATACAGTACAACATGACCGCTATCTTGATGTTAAATGACAGCCTTGAATCTGGCAGTTTCTGAATATATGCTCGCAAAAGAGCCGAACAAGTCACTGGACTCGAATCATCGACAGGAATTTCACTTGCCCCCGTTTCCTCCTCTTTGCAGTGATTAAGTTTACTTGTACCACCTTCCTCTCTGCTGGCGTCAATTATTTGCTGGTAACCATTTCTCCTGTCCACTGTCTCTTTGTTCCGCTTCCGCGCGATCTTCCTTGTCACACTCGTACTGAACACTGAAAACGCAATCTGGCAGTGCTAAAAGTAACGCTGGGAGATAACCGGTAATGAGTATACACGCGACAGTAAGAACGATTTTAAACATGTTCATCCACTCGTCACCTCTTTTAACCACCAGATCGCACTGAACCTCTGAACGCCCATTCGGCTGATCAGCTCGTAGCATTGTTAATATATTACAACAACAATACACAATCCCTCTGTCGCCTTCATATTCGTCTATCATCGCAACACAAACCACCTCCCTTTTGCGAGATAGTTGATCAGCAGAGCGGCTTTCAATTGTAACATTTTCCAACAGCATTCTTCCGACAGCCATGTTCTGGTGTGTTGATTTCAAATTGGCTAAGCATCCACTTGGCTGATCTTCCAAATGCACATCCATGCTTCGTACCTGATAATTCAGCAAACCCAGAGATAAAATATCGTAGTCGTCGGGCGAAGATAGCATGGGCTCGGTGATGGTATTAGCCCAAACCCATCTATCCTCGAGAAACTCGTCCTGTAACTCTAAAGGATGGTAGCTGTCGTTGCCGATCTTCAAATTTAGGTACACTAGCCTGACGCCTTTCTCGGAAGCCTTGAGACGAAATTCAGACGATATGTCATTTTTTGTCGGCAAAAGTATGCATTCAACCTCGCCATAGTAATCACCCTGTGCAATGACTGCATATATTAGAGTGTAAAAGAAGAGCGGTAGAGAAGACAGCATTGAGATCCATTGCTAGTCTGTTACTGTACTTCCGGGATGGTGATATGTATATCAATCAATCCCGACTTT
>JAHPZR010019162.1:12500-35000 GCA_019787425.1 Platygyra sinensis | reverse complement strand
CACTGTAAATTTGATGTCTGTTTGTCATGTCTTTTGCTTTACATCCAGGCTTGGCTGTAAGACTAAATTCATACACTTTGCAACTGTTCAGAAATTATTTTATTAATGTCAAGCAAAGTATATAAACTTAAGGTGAAATTACATTGTAGAGATAATCCTACAGGGACCAAGAAATCAGTCATGCATTTCTGCAAACTTCGCTTACAGATTTCACTTTCAGCCATGAACCATTTTTCATCTACTTTTAGGTTTGGGTATTATTATGCTTTAAAAAATCAAAGACTAATCAACAAGAACTTTATACTGTAACTGGCAAACCCAGACTGAGTATAGGCTATCCTAGAAAAGCTAGAACTTAAGTTTTATTGGAAGTAAAATTATTACTGGTTCCTTCAATAAGAAATTTAATTACATTAAAGTTCACTTTTGCTAACATAAAAGATAAAACAGTGTCTCTGGTAATGTTCCACCTTATTTGATTAGTTAACTGTAATTTTGAAGTTAGTAATATTATCCAGATGTGCATTACCAAAAAAGGTATTTTTTTTTATCATTTTGTCAAATTTTAATATAATAATAAAATAATAATAAAGTATTTGTCGCTGCATTAAAAATTCTCCATGTGCTTACAGCGGGAAGCCACAACTCAATTTCATATACAAGGCAACTAAAAAGTGAAATTGTATGACTATCTAGGGGTTAAAATAATCGCAAAAAATAAATGATTTTAGTTTCTTCTTAAAAAAAGTTATAGCCTCGTACATTTTTTTTTTACATCTCTAGGGGTATTGTACAATCAATGACCTAACAACTTATGAAAGGTATGAAAGGCAAAATTGAAGTCCTACAAGCTAAATTGTCTCAAGGGCTGACATGTCATACCAGGTTTAGCCCCAACCCCTCTCCGGCCAACAAGTTACCCAAGTTACATTTATCATTTCTCTAATCAGGTTTTTTTTTTTTGTACAACACATCTTGTTTCCTTTCGAAAATACCAAAGTGATTTTCAAATTTGTTATTTGTAATCTGTTTTGATCTTCTCCATCCTTAACCATCCTTGTTCCTTTAAGGTTTATTAATGATCTCTTTGGTGTTTTTCTATCTTTGTTAAGTATTATTTTCAATTTTTTTAAATTTAAAATTAAGGTTGCACGTGCACGTGTGGTTTTCACTAGCAGCATTTTTCCGGCGCTACACGTGCACGTGCACATGCACGTGTTGCTTTCACTGGTAGCACTTTCGCTTTGTTGATCTTTCGACACTTCCGATGTTTCTGCAACCATTTCAGACACGTTTTCTAAATCTTCAAGGTCATCGAGAAACCCTAACTCAATGTTGGATGATACTAGCCATTACCTAGTAACAGCTAAAGTTAAGATTTACTCGAAAAAAGTTGTGAGAAAAAACTTTTGCGGGCAAGAAATTTCACCGACAATGACGTTAGCCTGAACCATCTCTATGATCTTCCATTTCTTTTTCATAGAAAATTAGCCAATTATAGCGCGCGCTAGCGTATAGCTATGTTATAAAGCAAATTGTTATATTTTTTTTTAGCTGATGTTGCTGTTGTTTGACTTGTTATTCCTTTAAAGAACAGCGCTGGAATCACGCCACTAACAAACACAGATACAGTGGCCATATATGCTGAAATGTTGTGTGTGTCCTTGAAGAAGAGCACAGCAGATAAAAATAGAGATGAGAAGATCATAATCAAAGCCATGTTACAAACCATTTGGCAGACTTGGGAAAAAGTGCCACACCAGGGTCATTTGTGCTTTCCCTGCTGGATTTTCTTCCTTCTGTGATTTCTTTTTTTTTTTTACTGAAACAAAAGATCTGCTATTGTACTGATTACAAAAGTGACTTCACAAAGTTTTGTTCGTGATAGTGCTCTTCCTAAAAGCCTTTTCAAAATAAAAGCTTTTTCATACAGATTAACTTGATCACACTAGGTCACTGTAACTCATCTCTAAGCTCCCCATGCTTCTACTACTAGCACTGTTTTCACCAATTCTTTCTCGATCAAACTCTTCCACAGCTATTTCAATTTCTGTTTCCATTTTAATTTTTTCCCAACCAATGAAAACTTTCCCTTTTGTTATTCCTTTAAAGAACAGCGCTGGAATCACGCCACTAACAAACACAGATACAGTGGCCATATATGCTGAAATGCTGTGTGTGTCCTTGAAGAAGAGCACAGCAGATAAAAATAGAGATGAGAAGATCATAATCAAAGCCATGTTACAAACCATTTGGCAGGTTTCAGTGGTAATGGGCAAAACCCTATCACTGACAAACCAGAACAGACTTGTTGGAATTGTGGCCTGGTCACCATTGCTGATGTTAAGGCTTTTTTGCCTGTACTTTAAAATGAGTCCCTTGAATTCCTTGTATCTCTTCTGCAGATTCCCATAACAAAGATAAATATTTGTTGTCATTACAAGAAAGAAAGCGACATAAGGCGTGACGACGTCTGTGTTGAGATACAGTCCCATCATTATGAATCTTAACATGTACATAACAAAAATGGTAGAGCTGTATAGTAGGACTGCTAGAGGCCAGACAATTGAGAGAAGTATGATGACAACGCAAATTGCCTTCACTATCCAATTGCAGGGTTTACATGTAACTGTACAGCAATTTATTGAACTCACCACAGTCTGGAACGGCAGAATTAGGGTTAAATAAGGCGAAAACCAAAATAATAGGCCAGCAACTCGGATCAAAAGCAGGACGTTCAAACATATCGCCCCGAACAGTGCAACAGGTATAGTGAGCAACGTAGAAAATAAAACGCACAACATGCACCGTGCTCGCTTCATTCTCGATGCATGACGATTAGCCACTGATAATGAACAAGTGGAAAATCTAAGAAATTTTTCCAACAAAAGCAATATATGTCGCTGTGTTAAAGTACTCCAAACGAAAGTCGGTAGTTGTTGGACCCTTCTCAAATGACAAAGTGCCTCAATGCCAATGGAGTTTTGGCTTTTCCTTTGAAAATCAACCGTGGGAATGGCGACAGTCAGAAAACACCCACGTTTGCAAATGAAGCACATGTCATGTCTGACTAGCAAATCCTTCGGTCTCGAAAACAAAACAAGTGGCAAACACGCAAAAGCTGGTAAGACACAGAGAAATAAAACACCGACAGGATTGATGTAGAGAGAGATAGGAGAATGACCGGGAAGCTGTACGTGTTTTTTGAAGCTTTCGTAAATATAGTTCCTTTTAAACGTGAGCCAAAGACCTATCTGTACGTAAAAGACACAAGGAAGAATACAATACAACATGACCGCTAACTTGATGTTAAATGACAGCCTTGAATCGGGCAATTTCTGAATATATGCTCGCAAAAGATCCGAACAGGTTACTGGACTCGAATCATCTACAGGAAATTCACTTGCTTCTGTTTCCTCCTCTTTGCCGGTGACAAAGGTCACTTGTAACACCTTCTTCCTCTCTGCTGCCGTTAGGTATTTGCTCGTAGCCATTTCTACTGCGAATGGCACATTCGTCTATTTGTTCCGCTTCCGCGCGTTCTTCCTTGTCACACTCGTACTGAAGACTGAAAATGTAATCTGGCAGTGCTAAGGGAAACGCTGGGAGATAATAGGTGATAAATACAGACACGACAGTAAGAATACCATTAAAGATATTCATCCAGTAGCTACTTTTTTCAGTCGGCAGATCGCACTGAATAATCACTGGAGGCCCATTCGGCTGATTAGTTCGTGGTGTTTTACCACAGCAACGACGATGCACCACGTAGCCTTGTATCATTGAACACAAACCGCCTCATTTTTGCGAGGTAGCTGATCACCGGAGCTTTCACTCGTAACATTTTTTAACAGCACTCTTCCAACGGCCATGTTCTGGCTTGTTGAGTTCAAATTGGCTAAGCATCCACTCGGCTGATCTTCCAAATGCACGTTCACTGCTTCGTACTTGATAATTCAGAAGACCCAGAGACAAAATATCGTAGTCGTCGGGCAAAGATAGCATGGGCTCGGTGATGTCATTGGCCCAAACCCATCTATCGGGGAGAAACTCGTCCTGTAAATCTAAAGGTGGTAGCTGTGGTTGCCGATCTTCAAGTTCAGGTACACCAGTCTTACACCTATCTCGGAAGCTTTGAGACGAAATATAGACGATATGTCATTTTGAGTAGGCAAAAGCCTGCATCCCACCTCATTATAGTAACCACCCTGTGCGATGACTGCGTATATTAGAAAGTGTAAAAGAAGAGCGGTAAAGAAGACAGCATTGAGATCCATTGCTAGTCTGTTACTGTTCTTCCGGGATGGTGATCAGTTAATCCGACTTTCACGTGACGTCATCAAATAGTTATTTCCAAAGTCCGAACTAAAGAGCCAAGAACTTTTTTATCCTCGTGCATCAGGAATAAGAAGATTAACTTTATTTCTGTTTACAGCTCATAGCGTGTGCTTGATTTGGAAAGCAGCGCATTTTAAATTTCGGAGTTATGGTGGTGCGTGACACAATTGTCGACTATTATACACTTAGTCACTTATGCTATCTCGTGATTCTAACAACAACAACAACAACAACAACAAGAACAAGATTTATTTGAACTGTAACATTAACTAAATAACTAATTGAACAAGAAATAAATTAAAAATACATACAGTTGCTGGTCACCCAAAATAACTAAAGAGCTAAACTAGTTGGGTGACCACCATTTATTAATTGAAAATAGGTATAAGGTCAAAAAGAGGCATTTTACATTTTACTTTTTACACACTTAATTAGATTACAGGACAAATAATTCTTAAACAAGTATACAATAATAAAATAAAAATAAATAAATAAGTAGATAAATAAATAACAGAAACACCAAAATATAACAGTAGTAGTAAAACTTAATAGAACTTAATGACATGCTTGGTTAATTCTTTTTTGAATAAATGAGGAGTTAGAATTTTAAATCTCTCATCAGTTTCAAATTTAAAGTAGCTAGGCATCCACTTGGTTGATCCTCTAACTGCAAGTCCATTTGTCTCACTTGATAAGTTAAGAGACCCGGGGATAGAATATCGTAGTCGAACGATAAAGATAACATTGGCTCGCTGATCTCTCTCGCCCAAACCCATCGGTCTGGAAGAAACTCGTCTTTTAAATCGAGTGGCTGGTAGCTGTCGTTGCCGATCTTCAAGTCTAAATAAATCATCCTCACACCCTTCTCAGAAGCCTTGCGGCGAAATTCAGCGGCAAAGCCTTCTCCAGTTGGTAAAAGCTTGCATCTGGCCTCACTGCAGTTCTCGGGTTTGGCATCAGAATAAGTGAACAAGAAAATAACTGCTGAGAAAGCTAAAACCGATTTGAGAGCCATGCCTAGTCTGCACTGCTTTAACGACTCCGTAACAAGAGAGGTCAAAGGCGAATTTATGATGAGTATCAGATGTACCGTCGACAGGTTGTCACAGACCAAGTTGTTTTTGTTGCTTTGAATCAATCACCCCGCGAGGAGCTGAGTGCTGCATGCTATATCCGGGGTCAAGTTTCGATTCACTATCTTTCATTGTATTCTTCGAACGTTTATTTTAGGACGCCCTTTAGCCTCTGTCATACATGCGATGAGTAACAGAATAGGGTCTCACAAGAATGATCACTGTATGATTATACCGAGCGAATTGGCTCCACTCAGTCCTATTATCAACAAAACAAAATTCAAAAAATGAGTCGAAACTTTTTCACCAGCGAAGGTAGTTCAGCTCAATTGTCTTCGCTAGAGACCCGTGAATCAAATGCAAGTGCTTAAAAAAACAGTACTAGTGCACACAGATTGCCCATTGTTTTTTCGCTCTGCTTGTATTCAGTGCGAACCATCTCTCCATGCCCTGATTGTTTTCACGGTTTCCAAGAGTTTCCTAGGCAGGGAGAACGAGAGGATAAAATTAATTTTGTCGCGTGACGCCTGAAAATTTGGGAAACTCCCTTAAAATAGCAATTTGATCTGGGTGGCACCAGAAGCCCTGGTGGCACCTGGGTGGCACCTGGCTGCAAAGATTTAGCTTTGTAGAAGTCTAGATTAGGATCATTTCTGAAAGAACAGTTCAGTGTAACTCTGTGAGGACAGGTTTTTCCCTTGGGACTGTAAACTCTGAAGCACTGCTTTGCTTTCGGGAACTGGAAACTCGTTACGACTTCCTGGTACTGACATGTACACGAGGATCTAGTTCATTGGTCTTCACCTCAAGCATGTTAAAGCATGGCTTAAGCCTAATTTGCATAAAATTCGAAAAACAGTTATTACTCTGCCAGGATACAATCTGATAAAATGGGTCACGTGACTATAATTGTCTTATTCTTGGAAAAACAACTGAAAATGGGCCGCCCAGATGACATACACTCACATACAATTCATCCTCATCAGGTTTAAGAAGATAGAATTTCTTTCTGTTTACAGATTTTACAGCTTTTACAGCTTAATAGCGTGCTTGGTTTGGAAAGCAGCGCATCTTGAATTTCGGAGTTATGGCGGTGCGTGGCACATACACTTTGTCACTATTTTAGGAGTTTAAGTATTAGAGAAAAGGTTTGTGTAAATGTTTTCCGGTTCGGCTCAGATAAACAGTCGACTATATAGTCAAAGTAAGTCCCAGATGTTCACATGAATCATTTCCCATTTGCATTTCGACAATTATCTGAAGTTCGGGAAAACGCAGAAACCTATCACTTGAAGAATTGCCTCCTTCACTTATCACTTATAACATTACAATTTCTTGATAGCTCTCGATTTATTTTTTCGCTGCTTGACAGAGAAAACGATAGTTTCAGTTACCATTGAAGCGCCTTTATTACAGTAAATAGACTTTTTTCTACAGAATCGTCACTCTTGCGTTTTTTTAAAATGCATTGACCTTCGCTAACTTTGTTGATAAGTCATTTACAATTTGACCCTATCATATTTTTACTACTCCAGTTCCGGCATTCTCTCTGTCACGCAACGGAACGCCTCTGCGAGAGCGGGCGTTTTGAGAGACCTGGAAAGCGCCATTACTGGACTTAGTTTTTTTTTAGTGTGCACGAGTATCTTTTACCAAGAGAATTTTATGTAGACATGTTGAGGCTGAGATTGAGGAGAGCTTTATTTTAAAAGAATATACTACAAACATACTCAAGTTGCTGAGATGTAAATAAAACATAAAATATTTATGACTGGATTTATGAAAACGGTGTCAATGATTTGTGCCAAATCCTCCATATTTCCAATTTGATTTGACAACTCCTAGAGGCAGCCTCCAAGCCGAGTAAAGGAGAAAAAGTAGCGAAAGGACAGCAATAAAAGGAAGATAAACGAGTGGAGGAAAAAGCAAAGACTGACTTTCCTTTTAATTTTTATATCGTCACCTTTGGCGCGAATTCTTTGACATCGTTTTCATAACTCCAGACATAATCAAAATCACAAAATTAGTAAATGTTATGAATCTGCTCCCAATGATTTATTTTAACTTAATTTTAAAAGACTGCAACTAGACATTGCCGGGAGCAGGCTACTGATTACACTTTCGCGGTCGTATGATTTTGTTCATCACTCGTAAGATTACAGACTGAATTGTAATGACTTCGTCCCATCTCGGAGCTTTACATGATGGTCTCCGGGGAAACTTTTCTCTAGCTAGGTGACCAATATCTAGAAGTAAACTGCTAAACGGCACCGAAACCAGCTTTAGGCACGTTTTACTGTTTTTCTCGCGCCTTAAAGCAAATGAAGCAGATGAAGAAGCCTAAGCTGTTTATGACACTGATAAAACACGAAGAAGCCTAAGCTGTTTATGACACTGATAAAACACGCCTGCGGCTTGTCGTTTCTACGGTTAATTACCTCGTGTTTTCAAATGCCTGTCGTGTTTTATCAGTGGCAGATCCAGACTTTGAGCTAAGGGGAAGGAGGGGTGGGTGGGTTGTTTTTGCTTGCCCTGCTGGGTTTTCTTCCTCTGTGATATCTTTGTTATTGTAAACAAAGGGGGAGGAGCCAGGGACTCCAGGGCCCCCTCCCCTAGATCTGCCATTGTAATCATAAAGTGACTTTAAAAGTTATGTTCACGATAGTGCCCTTCGTAAAAAGCCTTTTCACAGTAAAATCTCTTTTATACAGATTAGTTACCACACTTGGTCACTGTATCTTAACTCTGAGCTCCCCATGCCTCCACTACTAGCACTGTTTTCACCGATTCTTTCTCGATCAAACTCTTCCATAGCTATTTCAATTTGTCTTTTCATTTTAATTTTTCCCAGCCAATGAACACTTTCCCTTTTGTTTTTCCTTTAAAGAACAGCGCTGGAATCACGCCACTAACAAACACAGATACAGTGGCCATATATGCTGAAATGCTGTGTGTGTCCTTGAAGAAGAGCACAGCAGATAAAAATAGAGATGAGAAGATCATAATCAAAGCCATGTTGCAAACCATTTGGCAGGTTTCAGTGGCAATGGGCAAAACCCTATCACTGACAAACCAGAACAGACTTGTTGGAATTGTGGCCTGGTCACCATTGCTGATGTTAAGGCTTTTTTGCTTGTATTTTAAAATGAGTCCCTTGAATTCCTTGTATCTCTTCTGCAGATTACAATAACAAAGATAAATAATTGTTGTCATTACAAGAAAGAAAGCGACATAAGGCGTGACGACGTCTGTGTTGAGATACAGTCCCATCATTATGAATCTTAACATGTACATAACAAAAATGGTAGAGCTGTATAGTAGGACTGCCAGAGGACAGACAATTGCGAGAAATATGATGACAACGCAAATTGCCTTCACTATCCAATTACATGGTTTAACTGTACAGCAATTTATTGAACTCACCACAGTCTGGAACGGCAGAATTAGGGTTAAATAAGGCGAAAACCAAAATAATCTACCAGCAACTCGGATCAAAAGCAGGACGTTCAAACATATCGCCCCGAACAGTGCAACAGGTATAGTGATCAAGGTAGAAAATAAAATGCACAACATGCACCGTGCTCGCTTCATTCTCGATGCATGACGATTAACCACTGATAATGAACGAGTGGAAAATCTAAGCAATTGTTCCAACAAAATATATGTCGCTGTGTTAAAGTTAGGCTTTTGTACATTATGCTAGCATTTTTTTCGAGCATTTTAGTGAGGCAAAAGCATTGAGCATTATTCGAGCATTTTAGTGGCATTTTCCCAGAAAATTAATATTTTTTCCCACAGAATATAGAAAAAAATCATTATGTCATTATTTTTTACAAGAAAATGATCGAAGACTTAACTTAACCTGTTCACCTAAATGTCATCGAAAGGGGACAAGGGATTAACAGAGCAACAGATCATTCAGAAAATTATCTTTTGGTGTATTAAACTTTTACATACGTTGTTGTTAACTTTTTGTATTAAGTATACGTTTTTGTTAAGCACCTTGAACTGTTAATTGTGTTGAGACGTTAAAATTATGAAAATTTAAAAACCCCTATGTATGAGCATTAACCGAGCATTTTAGTGACATTTTTTGGGGAAACCGAGCATTTTGGTGGAAAAACTGGAGCATTAAGGCGGAGTATTTTAGTGGGAAAATAAAAGCATAATGTACAAAAGCCTAGTTAAAGTACTCCAAACGAAAGTCGGTAGTTGTTGGACCCTTCTCAAATGGCAAAGTGCCTCAATGCCAATGGATTTTTGGCTTTTCCTTGGAAAATCAACCGTGGGAATGGCGACAGTCAGAAAACACCCACGTTTGCAAAGGAAGCACATGTTATGCCTGACTAGCAAATCCTTCGGTCTCGAAAACAAAACAAGTGGCAAACATGCAAAAGCTGGTAAGACACAGAGAAATAGAACACCGACAGGATTGATGTAGAGAGAGAAAGGGAACTGACCGGGAAGCTGTACGTGTTTTTTGAAGCTTTCGTAAATATAGTTCCTTTTAAAAGTGAGCCAAAGACCCATCTGTACGTAAAAGACACAAGGAAGAATACAATAGAACATGACCGCTAACTTGATGTTAAATGACAGCCTTGAATCTGGCAGTTTCTGAATATATGCTCGCAAAAGAGCCGAACAAGTTACTGGACTCGAATCATCTACAGGAATTTCACTTGCTTCTGTTTCCTCCTCTTTGCCGTGAATAAGTTTACTTGTAACTCCAGCTTCTTCCTCTATACTGTCGTTGCCATTTCTCCTGCGAATAGCGCATTCGTCTATTTGTTCCGCTTCCGCGCGTTCTTCCTTGTCACACTCGTACTGAAGACTGAAAATGTAATCGGGCAGAGCTAAGGGAAACGCTGGGAGATAATAGGTGATAAGTACAGACAGGACAGTAAGAATACCATTAAAGATATCCATCCAGTAGCTACTTTTTTCAGTCGGCAGATCGCACTGAATAATCACTGAAGGCCCATTCGGCTGATTAGTTCGTGGTGTTTTACCACAGCAACGACGATGCACCACGTAGCCTTGTATCATTGAAACACAAACCGCCTCATTTTTGCGAGGTAGCTGATCACCGGAGCTTTCACTCGTAACATTTTTTAACAGCACTCTTCCAACGGCCATGTTCTGGCTTGTTGAGTTCAAATTGGCTAAGCATCCACTCGGCTGATCTTCCAAATGCACGTTCACGCTTCGTACTTGATAATTCAGAAGACCCAGAGACAAAATATCGTAGTCGTCGGGCAAAGATAGCATGGGCTCGGTGATGTCATTGGCCCAAACCCATCTATCGGGGAGAAACTCGTCCTGTAAATCTAAAGGGTGGTAACTGTCGTTGCCGATCTTCAAGTTCAGGTACACCAGCCTTACACCTATCTCGGAAGCTTTGAGACGAAATATAGACGATATGTCATTTGCTGTTGGCAAAGAGGAGGAAACAGAAGCAAGTGAAATTCCTGTAGATGATTCGAGTCCAGTAACTTGTTCGGCTCTTTTGCGAGCATATATTCAGAAACTGCCAGATTCAAGGCTGTCATTTAACATCAAGTTAGCGGTCATGTTCTATTGTATTCTTCCTTGTGTCTTTTACGTACAGATGGGTCTTTGGCTCACTTTTAAAAGGAACTATATTTACGAAAGCTTCAAAAAACACGTACAGCTTCCCGGTCAGTTCCCTTTCTCTCTCTACATCAATCCTGTCGGTGTTCTATTTCTCTGTGTCTTACCAGCTTTTGCATGTTTGCCACTTGTTTTGTTTTCGAGACCGAAGGATTTGCTAGTCAGGCATAACATGTGCTTCCTTTGCAAACGTGGGTGTTTTCTGACTGTCGCCATTCCCACGGTTGATTTTCCAAGGAAAAGCCAAAAATCCATTGGCATTGAGGCACTTTGCCATTTGAGAAGGGTCCAACAACTACCGACTTTCGTTTGGAGTACTTTAACTAGGCTTTTGTACATTATGCTTTTATTTTCCCACTAAAATACTCCGCCTTAATGCTCCAGTTTTTCCACCAAAATGCTCGGTTTCCCCAAAAAATGTCACTAAAATGCTCGGTTAATGCTCATACATAGGGGTTTTTAAATTTTCATAATTTTAACGTCTCAACACAATTAACAGTTCAAGGTGCTTAACAAAAACGTATACTTAATACAAAAAGTTAACAACAACGTATGTAAAAGTTTAATACACCAAAAGATAATTTTCTGAATGATCTGTTGCTCTGTTAATCCCTTGTCCCCTTTCGATGACATTTAGGTGAACAGGTTAAGTTAAGTCTTCGATCATTTTCTTGTAAAAAATAATGACATAATGATTTTTTTCTATATTCTGTGGGAAAAAATATTAATTTTCTGGGAAAATGCCACTAAAATGCTCGAATAATGCTCAATGCTTTTGCCTCACTAAAATGCTCGAAAAAATGCTAGCATAATGTACAAAAGCCTAACTTTAACACAGCGACATATATTTTGTTGGAACAATTGCTTAGATTTTCCACTCGTTCATTATCAGTGGTTAATCGTCATGCATCGAGAATGAAGCGAGCACGGTGCATGTTGTGCATTTTATTTTCTACCTTGATCACTATACCTGTTGCACTGTTCGGGGCGATATGTTTGAACGTCCTGCTTTTGATCCGAGTTGCTGGTAGATTATTTTGGTTTTCGCCTTATTTAACCCTAATTCTGCCGTTCCAGACTGTGGTGAGTTCAATAAATTGCTGTACAGTTAAACCATGTAATTGGATAGTGAAGGCAATTTGCGTTGTCATCATATTTCTCGCAATTGTCTGTCCTCTGGCAGTCCTACTATACAGCTCTACCATTTTTGTTATGTACATGTTAAGATTCATAATGATGGGACTGTATCTCAACACAGACGTCGTCACGCCTTATGTCGCTTTCTTTCTTGTAATGACAACAATTATTTATCTTTGTTATTGTAATCTGCAGAAGAGATACAAGGAATTCAAGGGACTCATTTTAAAATACAAGCAAAAAAGCCTTAACATCAGCAATGGTGACCAGGCCACAATTCCAACAAGTCTGTTCTGGTTTGTCAGTGATAGGGTTTTGCCCATTGCCACTGAAACCTGCCAAATGGTTTGCAACATGGCTTTGATTATGATCTTCTCATCTCTATTTTTATCTGCTGTGCTCTTCTTCAAGGACACACACAGCATTTCAGCATATATGGCCACTGTATCTGTGTTTGTTAGTGGCGTGATTCCAGCGCTGTTCTTTAAAGGAAAAACAAAAGGGAAAGTGTTCATTGGCTGGGAAAAATTAAAATGAAAAGACAAATTGAAATAGCTATGGAAGAGTTTGATCGAGAAAGAATCGGTGAAAACAGTGCTAGTAGTGGAGGCATGGGGAGCTCAGAGTTAAGATACAGTGACCAAGTGTGGTAACTAATCTGTATAAAAGAGATTTTACTGTGAAAAGGCTTTTTACGAAGGGCACTATCGTGAACATAACTTTTAAAGTCACTTTATGATTACAATGGCAGATCTAGGGGAGGGGGCCCTGGAGTCCCTGGCTCCTCCCCCTTTGTTTACAATAACAAAGATATCACAGAGGAAGAAAACCCAGCAGGGCAAGCAAAAACAACCCACCCACCCCTCCTTCCCCTTAGCTCAAAGTCTGGATCTGCCACTGATAAAACACGACAGGCATTTGAAAACACGAGGTAATTAACCGTAGAAACGACAAGCCGCAGGCGTGTTTTATCAGTGTCATAAACAGCTTAGGCTTCTTCGTGTTTTATCAGTGTCATAAACAGCTTAGGCTTCTTCATCTGCTTCATTTGCTTTAAGGCGCGAGAAAAACAGTAAAACGTGCCTAAAGCTGGTTTCGGTGCCGTTTAGCAGTTTACTTCTAGATATTGGTCACCTAGCTAGAGAAAAGTTTCCCCGGAGACCATCATGTAAAGCTCCGAGATGGGACGAAGTCATTACAATTCAGTCTGTAATCTTACGAGTGATGAACAAAATCATACGACCGCGAAAGTGTAATCAGTAGCCTGCTCCCGGCAATGTCTAGTTGCAGTCTTTTAAAATTAAGTTAAAATAAATCATTGGGAGCAGATTCATAACATTTACTAATTTTGTGATTTTGATTATGTCTGGAGTTATGAAAACGATGTCAAAGAATTCGCGCCAAAGGTGACGATATAAAAATTAAAAGGAAAGTCAGTCTTTGCTTTTTCCTCCACTCGTTTATCTTCCTTTTATTGCTGTCCTTTCGCTACTTTTTCTCCTTTACTCGGCTTGGAGGCTGCCTCTAGGAGTTGTCAAATCAAATTGGAAATATGGAGGATTTGGCACAAATCATTGACACCGTTTTCATAAATCCAGTCATAAATATTTTATGTTTTATTTACATCTCAGCAACTTGAGTATGTTTGTAGTATATTCTTTTAAAATAAAGCTCTCCTCAATCTCAGCCTCAACATGTCTACATAAAATTCTCTTGGTAAAAGATACTCGTGCACACTAAAAAAAAACTAAGTCCAGTAATGGCGCTTTCCAGGTCTCTCAAAACGCCCGCTCTCGCAGAGGCGTTCCGTTGCGTGACAGAGAGAATGCCGGAACTGGAGTAGTAAAAATATGATAGGGTCAAATTGTAAATGACTTATCAACAAAGTTAGCGAAGGTCAATGCATTTTAAAAAAAACGCAAGAGTGACGATTCTGTAGAAAAAAAGTCTATTTACTGTAATAAAGGCGCTTCAATGGTAACTGAAACTATCGTTTTCTCTGTCAAGCAGCGAAAAAATAAATCGAGAGCTATCAAGAAATTGTAATGTTATAAGTGATAAGTGAAGGAGGCAATTCTTCAAGTGATAGGTTTCTGCGTTTTCCCGAACTTCAGATAATTGTCGAAATGCAAATGGGAAATGATTCATGTGAACATCTGGGACTTACTTTGACTATATAGTCGACTGTTTATCTGAGCCGAACCGGAAAACATTTACACAAACCTTTTCTCTAATACTTAAACTCCTAAAATAGTGACAAAGTGTATGTGCCACGCACCGCCATAACTCCGAAATTCAAGATGCGCTGCTTTCCAAACCAAGCACGCTATTAAGCTGTAAAAGCTGTAAAATCTGTAAACAGAAAGAAATTCTATCTTCTTAAACCTGATGAGGATGAATTGTATGTGAGTGTATGTCATCTGGGCGGCCCATTTTCAGTTGTTTTTCCAAGAATAAGACAATTATAGTCACGTGACCCATTTTATCAGATTGTATCCTGGCAGAGTAATAACTGTTTTTCGAATTTTATGCAAATTAGGCTTAAGCCATGCTTTAACATGCTTGAGGTGAAGACCAATGAACTAGATCCTCGTGTACATGTCAGTACCAGGAAGTCGTAACGAGTTTCCAGTTCCCGAAAGCAAAGCAGTGCTTCAGAGTTTACAGTCCCAAGGGAAAAACCTGTCCTCACAGAGTTACACTGAACTGTTCTTTCAGAAATGATCCTAATCTAGACTTCTACAAAGCTAAATCTTTGCAGCCAGGTGCCACCCAGGTGCCACCAGGGCTTCTGGTGCCACCCAGATCAAATTGCTATTTTAAGGGAGTTTCCCAAATTTTCAGGCGTCACGCGACAAAATTAATTTTTATCCTCTCGTTCTCCCTGCCTAGGAAACTCTTGGAAACCGTGAAAACAATCAGGGCATGGAGAGATGGTTCGCACTGAATACAAGCAGAGCGAAAAAACAATGGGCAATCTGTGTGCACTAGTACTGTTTTTTTAAGCACTTGCATTTGATTCACGGGTCTCTAGCGAAGACAATTGAGCTGAACTACCTTCGCTGGTGAAAAAGTTTCGACTCATTTTTTGAATTTTGTTTTGTTGATAATAGGACTGAGTGGAGCCAATTCGCTCGGTATAATCATACAGTGATCATTCTTGTGAGACCCTATTCTGTTACTCATCGCATGTATGACAGAGGCTAAAGGGCGTCCTAAAATAAACGTTCGAAGAATACAATGAAAGATAGTGAATCGAAACTTGACCCCGGATATAGCATGCAGCACTCAGCTCCTCGCGGGGTGATTGATTCAAAGCAACAAAAACAACTTGGTCTGTGACAACCTGTCGACGGTACATCTGATACTCATCATAAATTCGCCTTTGACCTCTCTTGTTACGGAGTCGTTAAAGCAGTGCAGACTAGGCATGGCTCTCAAATCGGTTTTAGCTTTCTCAGCAGTTATTTTCTTGTTCACTTATTCTGATGCCAAACCCGAGAACTGCAGTGAGGCCAGATGCAAGCTTTTACCAACTGGAGAAGGCTTTGCCGCTGAATTCGCCGCAAGGCTTCTGAGAAGGGTGTGAGGATGATTTATTTAGACTTGAAGATCGGCAACGACAGCTACCAGCCACTCGATTTAAAAGACGAGTTTCTTCCAGACCGATGGGTTTGGGCGAGAGAGATCAGCGAGCCAATGTTATCTTTATCGTTCGACTACGATATTCTATCCCCGGGTCTCTTAACTTATCAAGTGAGACAAATGGACTTGCAGTTAGAGGATCAACCAAGTGGATGCCTAGCTACTTTAAATTTGAAACTGATGAGAGATTTAAAATTCTAACTCCTCATTTATTCAAAAAAGAATTAACCAAGCATGTCATTAAGTTCTATTAAGTTTTACTACTACTGTTATATTTTGGTGTTTCTGTTATTTATTTATCTACTTATTTATTTATTTTTATTTTATTATTGTATACTTGTTTAAGAATTATTTGTCCTGTAATCTAATTAAGTGTGTAAAAAGTAAAATGTAAAATGCCTCTTTTTGACCTTATACCTATTTTCAATTAATAAATGGTGGTCACCCAACTAGTTTAGCTCTTTAGTTATTTTGGGTGACCAGCAACTGTATGTATTTTTAATTTATTTCTTGTTCAATTAGTTATTTAGTTAATGTTACAGTTCAAATAAATCTTGTTCTTGTTGTTGTTGTTGTTGTTGTTGTTAGAATCACGAGATAGCATAAGTGACTAAGTGTATAATAGTCGACAATTGTGTCACGCACCACCATAACTCCGAAATTTAAAATGCGCTGCTTTCCAAATCAAGCACACGCTATGAGCTGTAAACAGAAATAAAGTTAATCTTCTTATTCCTGATGCACGAGGATAAAAAAGTTCTTGGCTCTTTAGTTCGGACTTTGGAAATAACTATTTGATGACGTCACGTGAAAGTCGGATTAACTGATCACCATCCCGGAAGAACAGTAACAGACTAGCAATGGATCTCAATGCTGTCTTCTTTACCGCTCTTCTTTTACACTTTCTAATATACGCAGTCATCGCACAGGGTGGTTACTATAATGAGGTGGGATGCAGGCTTTTGCCTACTCAAAATGACATATCGTCTATATTTCGTCTCAAAGCTTCCGAGATAGGTGTAAGACTGGTGTACCTGAACTTGAAGATCGGCAACCACAGCTACCACCTTTAGATTTACAGGACGAGTTTCTCCCCGATAGATGGGTTTGGGCCAATGACATCACCGAGCCCATGCTATCTTTGCCCGACGACTACGATATTTTGTCTCTGGGTCTTCTGAATTATCAAGTACGAAGCAGTGAACGTGCATTTGGAAGATCAGCCGAGTGGATGCTTAGCCAATTTGAACTCAACAAGCCAGAACATGGCCGTTGGAAGAGTGCTGTTAAAAAATGTTACGAGTGAAAGCTCCGGTGATCAGCTACCTCGCAAAAATGAGGCGGTTTGTGTTCAATGATACAAGGCTACGTGGTGCATCGTCGTTGCTGTGGTAAAACACCACGAACTAATCAGCCGAATGGGCCTCCAGTGATTATTCAGTGCGATCTGCCGACTGAAAAAAGTAGCTACTGGATGAATATCTTTAATGGTATTCTTACTGTCGTGTCTGTATTTATCACCTATTATCTCCCAGCGTTTCCCTTAGCACTGCCAGATTACATTTTCAGTCTTCAGTACGAGTGTGACAAGGAAGAACGCGCGGAAGCGGAACAAATAGACGAATGTGCCATTCGCAGTAGAAATGGCTACGAGCAAATACCTAACGGCAGCAGAGAGGAAGAAGGTGTTACAAGTGACCTTTGTCACCGGCAAAGAGGAGGAAACAGAAGCAAGTGAATTTCCTGTAGATGATTCGAGTCCAGTAACCTGTTCGGATCTTTTGCGAGCATATATTCAGAAATTGCCCGATTCAAGGCTGTCATTTAACATCAAGTTAGCGGTCATGTTGTATTGTATTCTTCCTTGTGTCTTTTACGTACAGATAGGTCTTTGGCTCACGTTTAAAAGGAACTATATTTACGAAAGCTTCAAAAAACACGTACAGCTTCCCGGTCATTCTCCTATCTCTCTCTACATCAATCCTGTCGGTGTTTTATTTCTCTGTGTCTTACCAGCTTTTGCGTGTTTGCCACTTGTTTTGTTTTCGAGACCGAAGGATTTGCTAGTCAGACATGACATGTGCTTCATTTGCAAACGTGGGTGTTTTCTGACTGTCGCCATTCCCACGGTTGATTTTCAAAGGAAAAGCCAAAACTCCATTGGCATTGAGGCACTTTGTCATTTGAGAAGGGTCCAACAACTACCGACTTTCGTTTGGAGTACTTTAACACAGCGACATATATTGCTTTTGTTGGAAAAATTTCTTAGATTTTCCACTTGTTCATTATCAGTGGCTAATCGTCATGCATCGAGAATGAAGCGAGCACGGTGCATGTTGTGCGTTTTATTTTCTACGTTGCTCACTATACCTGTTGCACTGTTCGGGGCGATATGTTTGAACGTCCTGCTTTTGATCCGAGTTGCTGGCCTATTATTTTGGTTTTCGCCTTATTTAACCCTAATTCTGCCGTTCCAGACTGTGGTGAGTTCAATAAATTGCTGTACAGTTACATGTAAACCCTGCAATTGGATAGTGAAGGCAATTTGCGTTGTCATCATACTTCTCTCAATTGTCTGGCCTCTAGCAGTCCTACTATACAGCTCTACCATTTTTGTTATGTACATGTTAAGATTCATAATGATGGGACTGTATCTCAACACAGACGTCGTCACGCCTTATGTCGCTTTCTTTCTTGTAATGACAACAAATATTTATCTTTGTTATGGGAATCTGCAGAAGAGATACAAGGAATTCAAGGGACTCATTTTAAAGTACAGGCAAAAAAGCCTTAACATCAGCAATGGTGACCAGGCCACAATTCCAACAAGTCTGTTCTGGTTTGTCAGTGATAGGGTTTTGCCCATTACCACTGAAACCTGCCAAATGGTTTGTAACATGGCTTTGATTATGATCTTCTCATCTCTATTTTTATCTGCTGTGCTCTTCTTCAAGGACACACACAGCATTTCAGCATATATGGCCACTGTATCTGTGTTTGTTAGTGGCGTGATTCCAGCGCTGTTCTTTAAAGGAATAACAAAAGGGAAAGTTTTCATTGGTTGGGAAAAAATTAAAATGGAAACAGAAATTGAAATAGCTGTGGAAGAGTTTGATCGAGAAAGAATTGGTGAAAACAGTGCTAGTAGTAGAAGCATGGGGAGCTTAGAGATGAGTTACAGTGACCTAGTGTGATCAAGTTAATCTGTATGAAAAAGCTTTTATTTTGAAAAGGCTTTTAGGAAGAGCACTATCACGAACAAAACTTTGTGAAGTCACTTTTGTAATCAGTACAATAGCAGATCTTTTGTTTCAGTAAAAAAAAAAAAGAAATCACAGAAGGAAGAAAATCCAGCAGGGAAAGCACAAATGACCCTGGTGTGGCACTTTTTCCCAAGTCTGCCAAATGGTTTGTAACATGGCTTTGATTATGATCTTCTCATCTCTATTTTTATCTGCTGTGCTCTTCTTCAAGGACACACACAACATTTCAGCATATATGGCCACTGTATCTGTGTTTGTTAGTGGCGTGATTCCAGCGCTGTTCTTTAAAGGAATAACAAGTCAAACAACAGCAACATCAGCTAAAAAAAAATATAACAATTTGCTTTATAACATAGCTATACGCTAGCGCGCGCTATAATTGGCTAATTTTCTATGAAAAAGAAATGGAAGATCATAGAGATGGTTCAGGCTAACGTCATTGTCGGTGAAATTTCTTGCCCGCAAAAGTTTTTTCTCACAACTTTTTTCGAGTAAATCTTAACTTTAGCTGTTACTAGGTAATGGCTAGTATCATCCAACATTGAGTTAGGGTTTCTCGATGACCTTGAAGATTTAGAAAACGTGTCTGAAATGGTTGCAGAAACATCGGAAGTGTCGAAAGATCAACAAAGCGAAAGTGCTACCAGTGAAAGCAACACGTGCATGTGCACGTGCACGTGTAGCGCCGGAAAAATGCTGCTAGTGAAAACCACACGTGCACGTGCAACCTTAATTTTAAATTTAAAAAAATTGAAAATAATACTTAACAAAGATAGAAAAACACCAAAGAGATCATTAATAAACCTTAAAGGAACAAGGATGGTTAAGGATGGAGAAGATCAAAACAGATTACAAATAACAAATTTGAAAATCACTTTGGTATTTTCGAAAGGAAACAAGATGTGTTGTACAAAAAAAAAAAACCTGATTAGAGAAATGATAAATGTAACTTGGGTAACTTGTTGGCCGGAGAGGGGTTGGGGCTAAACCTGGTATGACATGTCAGCCCTTGAGACAATTTAGCTTGTAGGACTTCAATTTTGCCTTTCATACCTTTCATAAGTTGTTAGGTCATTGATTGTACAATACCCCTAGAGATGTAAAAAAAAAATGTACGAGGCTATAACTTTTTTTAAGAAGAAACTAAAATCATTTATTTTTTGCGATTATTTTAACCCCTAGATAGTCATACAATTTCACTTTTTAGTTGCCTTGTATATGAAATTGAGTTGTGGCTTCCCGCTGTAAGCACATGGAGAATTTTTAATGCAGCGACAAATACTTTATTATTATTTTATTATTATATTAAAATTTGACAAAATGATAAAAAAAAATACCTTTTTTGGTAATGCACATCTGGATAATATTACTAACTTCAAAATTACAGTTAACTAATCAAATAAGGTGGAACATTACCAGAGACACTGTTTTATCTTTTATGTTAGCAAAAGTGAACTTTAATGTAATTAAATTTCTTATTGAAGGAACCAGTAATAATTTTACTTCCAATAAAACTTAAGTTCTAGCTTTTCTAGGATAGCCTATACTCAGTCTGGGTTTGCCAGTTACAGTATAAAGTTCTTGTTGATTAGTCTTTGATTTTTTAAAGCATAATAATACCCAAACCTAAAAGTAGATGAAAAATGGTTCATGGCTGAAAGTGAAATCTGTAAGCGAAGTTTGCAGAAATGCATGACTGATTTCTTGGTCCCTGTAGGATTATCTCTACAATGTAATTTCACCTTAAGTTTATATACTTTGCTTGACATTAATAAAATAATTTCTGAACAGTTGCAAAGTGTATGAATTTAGTCTTACAGCCAAGCCTGGATGTAAAGCAAAAGACATGACAAACAGACATCAAATTTACAGTGAGGACACTCGAACCGTGAACACTTGATATTTGTTTGTACATTCTTTTAGCGACTATAGAATGCGGGCTCGACTTTTTGATAAGAGTATTTAATGTTTTTACACTTACAAAATGCGAAACATGTAACACGGCTATACATCATAAGATGAGCCATTATTTCTTAATTGTCAAAAAAAAAATGTACAGAAAAATGTCAAGTTTTCACGATTCGAGTGTCCTTACTGTAACAGAGTCAGCAATATTTGACCTTCTCCCCAAGTTTTAATATAGACATCCATATTTTATTTATCAATAAATACAAGTAAGTTAGGAAGCATGCGTCCATCTTCCAGTCCACACAAGGTACTGTAAAAACCGGCATGTAAGAACCTAATAGTTTAAGACTCTGGTGGCAGAAATGTGCCATTTTATACCCAAGAATAATAGAACCTATTTAGCCAAGCAAGATCAGGTAGGTTCTAAATAATATGTGACAGGGTTATAGTTTAATTATGATACACATTTTAACCAAGGAGCGTGACTTTCAGATTGCAAATTTATATTACAAGAAAATGCATTTACCGGTAATACAGTTGTGAATAAGTACTGTATATTCAAAGACTGAACCCTTGAAGTTTATTTCTCTTCCTGGTAATTAACACCTGCATCTCCTTCAGAGAAATTAAGGCCCCATTTACACGGGTCCGGACATATTTTTGCATGGACAAAAAAATGCCCTTTTCCACCTTGTGTTTACATGTGACCTGTGGAACTGCAACCTCATTCCCATGTACAGTGTATTTCCCAGTTCTTAGCCTGCTAGTTTTTACTGTACTGTCAGTGCTTTTGTATCAGCTGTAATGCTTTCCAGTGGTATACCATGGAATTAATCCACTCGTATTTTCTCAGTATACACCATCACCTAAAGGTTTGCGTTCATACCAAGAAAATACAGTCACATGACAAAGGGGTGATTCCATGGTATTTGACAAGGCCATAGAAAATACAGTGAACAACACTATCAATGCCACAAAACCACAATGCAGATAAGAAGGCTGTCAAGTACACAAAAGCTTCCCTGTATTCTGACTGGCTGTATTTTCTATAGCATGGTATAAACGTTCATCTTTCCAATAGGTGCATTCTTTGGTTACAATACATGTACTGTACTTGTGTGTAGAAACCGAACCAGTTCATGAACACTGACATGAAGACTGATGTGCATGGAATCCTTATTGCATACAATCTTAATTCATTTATAATTTAATTATCTTAATAATTAATGCATTTTGTTGTAAGCTACATTACAAAAATGTCAATCAAAAAGATTCAGTTCAATCAACTCACAATAAGCTATAATCACTTATGCAGTTGTAGAAACCTTTCATTTTTATAAGTACATTCTTCTAGCTCCACAACACATCTTTTTCCTTTTTTTTAATGTCTACAGTGTATTGTACATCATAATGTATACAAAATAAAATACTTACATTAAGATTAAAAGTGCATCCATGTTCGTTTGCAAGATGACGAAATAACCGAACTTGGGCATACTACAAAA